>DWLH01002654.1:0-10519 GCA_018249795.1 Heliconius telesiphe telesiphe | reverse complement strand
TTAAAAGTTGAAATACAAAAATAAACGTACAAATCGTTTCAATCAATTAATATAAAACCGTATGCTTATATAGTTCACATATTATTTGTGCCGTGTGATCCCGGCCTAGAATAGGATCATCCTGGTACTGGTGGTGTCGTAAGAGGCGACTAAAGTACGTGTAGTAGAGTCACGTCGCCACCAATGGTAACACGCATGGGCTGATTCGACCGGATCATTACCACCCCCGGCATTTATAACCGGCGTGAAGTAGTGGTTTTATGCCACTGCGTTTCGCATCAGGTAATGCCGGGCTCCAGCGCCCAACCCACCTTATAGGCCGACAACGCACCTGTAGCTCCTCTGGTGTTGCACGGGGTCGTGGGCGGTGGTGATCACTTACCATCAGGTGGCCCAAACGCTCGTTTGCCTTGTCTTTTCCATATATATATATATATATATATATATATATATATATATATATATATATATATATATATATATATATATATATATATATAATACGCATGCGTAGTGGTGCATAAGGGTTGCTGCAACAGTTCACAATTGAACATAGATGATATGATATAAATGACTCATCAAATCATTACCATAATAATATTAATACGATGTAAGTATGAATTAACTTTACTAAGTATTAATCTAGAAATGTACTAAATTATACACATAAACTTAAGTCCTGCATATTCCAAAGTTCGCTGCATCTGGATATAATCGTTAATGCACAGTCATACTATTGCAGGGGACAGACTCCAGCTTTTCAATTGTCGACTCGCTCAGTGCAATTTGCCTTCTGTGATATTTCAACTTGAAAAGCATTTTATGAACCTCTATTTGCTTGATGTCGCTTGTAATTAAAACTCGGGTTGAAAGTTCTCCGCGGGCTAACAAATTGTGTAAAATACTTTAGCTCTACCTTTGTTTTATTGAATATTGTACATGGAGGGCTTGTTTCGTACAAAAAAATACCACAAACACTAATGATTTTTTGTAGAGTTTCAATTGAATTTTTTTTTGTTGTACTAATGAAATAAACACAAAAACATCCACATTTTTATATACATATACATAATACCTTTATTTTTAATCAATTACTCTACCGAAGCCTTTTTGTTTCCCATATTTAAAAAGATTTTTTTTTTTTTAAGTAACATTTTTTAATTTAAAAGTGGAAATGCAGGTTCAATTTACGTTTCATAATGAAGCGTTACCATATGAATATTTACGTCTGAATAAATACCGCGCGATTAGAACCGCTTGCAAATCCCTAAACCAAACAAAGCAAGGCAAGTTAATAAATAACTTAAACGGGATGCTGGTAATTTTCCTACGAAATGAAATCACGGACTTCCAGTGTCCGGCTTTGTGAATGGCGATACAAAGAGATACGAGACACAATAGTATTTTATTACCCGCTACAAATCTTCATTATGCACAGTATACCCAAGGCTCTCCAACGCTGCCCGCACATAGAAACGATATAGCAATTTTCCTTTTATTTACGGTTTCCAATAACATTAACATTATGGTGTTCTGATTTTATGACGTATGACTTATCGTAGGACGTAACATGTTATATTATATTACAGAGTCGTAAATAAAATGGTATGATTAGTTATTTATTTGAATATAAATTTGAGATTCATCGAAAACGGAGTAAACGGATATTACTTTTTTTCTGTCTACTCCAGTAAATGCAGGAGATATAGAAAAAAAAAATACAATTCTACTAAATACAAGCCACAATAAAACAAATAAAAAATACATAACCAACGTCACAAAACGTTTTATCAACTTAAAGTCGCTAACCCTTAAAATGCGAAAAAATGGTTGTATCGCTGTAGGTGATCTATTTTTTGTCAACTACACTTTAAAAAAAGCTGACGTTATGTTATTTTTTGATAAACCTTCAAAAATACAAAGGCCAATACAATATAATAGTCAACTACAAACCTAACTCGAGTATTTTTATTTCGTTTGATAGATTAAAGACATTTATTTATTTTGACTGCAATGTTAAAAAATAAATTCCTATTCTTTAATCTTTATATGTTGAATATGAATTTCAAAATGTTTATTCTTTTAGCTTTTCTATTTTATAGATCATTTTTACCTGATCACATTTTCCATAATCTATAGGGTGAATTAAAAAAAATGTTTCACGCTGTATGTCGTGTACGGGTTAGCCAGAGAGAACCTGGCGTCAAGATTCAAGACACTATGCTCTCACAATTAAGTTATTAAATAAAAAAAAATTAAATCAGTTTGTACTTGTGTTGTGTCACTGCTGTATCCCACACACAGCAGGGTGGGTAAAGGGAACCTAGTGTTAAGACACTTCGTTTCACACTTTCCGCCGAATTCTGGAGACATTACGTGTTAGTGGCGGAACTCAACCCCGCCCTTTGCCTCGACACCAGAGCGAAGAAATGGAAATAAAAAAAATTAAAAATCTTTCATTTCCTCGAGTGGGAATCGAAGCCACAACCAGTTGCGTTTACAGTCACACTTTGTGCCCCTGCGCCACGACTGGCCTCGCCACGACACGAACGCCACGACGAATTGGCCACGACAATTTAACTAATTGCATTTGTAGAACACAATACTAATTCTATCAATTTGTGGAGGATATTTAAGTGCAGATTGCTTAAGTAATAGTTTCGTTTCACAGCATATTAAGTTCGGTATGCTTATTTCCAACACGTTACAACGGCGACCGGGTAATATTGCTAATTAGACTTCCTGCGGTGGATCTAATATAAAGTTTAAATATATGCTATGCTATGCTACACAATTTCCAACAATATGGTATGGTAATAAACGGGTAGCGGCAACCCTAGTAGGTATTTTATTGATTTTAACGTTTACCAATCCTTTTAAAAAATTCTATTTGTCGTTTACCACTATCCATTTCCTGTTAAGGTACCTATTATACTTACCTATTTATGAAGGTTAACGCCAGAGCAGACAGTATAATGAAATACAATGGAAAAGAACTAACTTCAAATTTTTTAAATATAGATAAATATAAAACCATAATTTATATATAGGCCTAACAGAAAGGAAATATTTTATATAACAATAAAAATAATACAAAAATAACATCATGATCGTATTTGGTCGTATTTTGATTTGCATCAACAAAGCCATGTCACCGCAAATTGCGGGCTCATTGTTTACCCCAAACATTTACGGTTCTCGCTCCCTTGCAAAGAACTTCGCTGTGGTAAAACGTTAAATTGTTATTTTTACACATTTCGAAGAAAATTAATTATTTTGTTTTTGTTTCAATTCGTTAATATTTTGAACATCTACATAAAAAAGAAAGTTGTTTTTTTAGAATTCCTTATCTGTTAAGGTAAACAGGAACAGGATTACTTTGCTGTCCGCCCGCCTATATGTCTGTCAAAGCCTTTATCTCAGGAACGCTTGGATATATCGAGTTGAAATTTAAAGCATATACTCAAGTCTACGGCCTAAAAAAAAAACATAGTTCTACATTCACTTTAAAAATAGATATGGCGTTTATATCGCAAAAAAAACGCGTATTACGACAATGTAAAAGAAATCAAAATTAATAGGGTGGTTCTGATTAACTATAAAAAAAATATGAAATAGAATTATGAAACGTTGGCAGCTAGCATCTAAAGGTAATACTAATTCAGGAAAAATCTACATGTATAGTACATTTGTGGGTAAATCCTAAAAAATAGAAAATAATACCTTAAAAGGGGGTAAAATTTGGTATTAAAGCCGCTGTCAGATGAGAGGGCTCTAGCTAACTAAAGCTTGAATTTAAGAAAAAGCTCGAGACCTCTTGCGCGACTCGCCTTTGTCTGGTTTTTCTAAAAAGAACTATAAATGAGATTCCCATTGAAA
This sequence comes from Heliconius telesiphe telesiphe, assembly GCA_018249795.1. Lineage (NCBI taxonomy): Eukaryota > Metazoa > Arthropoda > Insecta > Lepidoptera > Nymphalidae > Heliconius > Heliconius telesiphe. The sequence continues at coordinate 6,640 of DWLH01002654.1, read as the reverse complement.
AAAGTATTTCATTTGGAAATGAATTGCAACATTAATTAATTACCTAATTCAAATATAAATATGTTTCTTTGCTTCATAACTATTCCTTAAACAAAGCAAATCTAATTCTGTTTTTTTATTTTGTTTAAATCAGCTTCACGCTGTATCCCGCACACAACAGGGTAGGCAGAGAGAACCTAGTGTTAAGACACTCTGTTTCCCACTTTCGCCGAATTCTAGAGGCATTACGTGTCAAGTAGCGGAACTTAACGCCGCACTTTGCCTCGACACTAAAGTGTAGAAATTAAAATATAAATTTAAGTAAATATGTCATTTCCTCCAGTAGCTATCGAACCCACAACTAGTCGATGTGTCCCTGCGCCACGACTGGTTGTATTTTATTTTATTTCAAGATATTTTTATTCAATATTTTATTCGATATAAATATTTACCCCAGTAATGATTTACTAGATTTCCATATAGGCACTTCTAAATAACTTTAAATTTCACAGTAAAAGGAGCTGCAACGAAACATTAGAGTAACATTATACTCAATACATTTGCAGTACATCCAGTAATCCATCTATTGGTAACTTACACATATTCTAAGCACCTTAAGTTTCTACTAATGTTTTATACTAATATAACTTATATTGAGGCCAGTCGTGGCGCAGCGGCACAAAGTGTGACTGTAAAACCGACTGATTGTGGGTTCGATCCCCTCTCGAAGAGATGAAATATTTATTTAAATGTCTATTTCCATTTGTTCGCTCTGGTTCGAAAATGTCGGCGTTGAGTTCAATCACTCAACACGCAATGCTTCCAGAATTCGGCAGAAAGTGAGCAACGAAGTGTTTTAACATTAGGTTCTCTCTCCCTACCCTGCTGTGTACGAGATACAGCGGGTAGCTGAATCGAAAAACATCTTATATAACAAGTAATAGAATTCGTTGTATATCTATAACGGATAACATTCCAATACGGTATTGAAATTCTATTTGATGAAGCATAATACGTAGTGACTTATGTAAATTGTAGAGAAAATGCGCAGTAATCTGTGTTTAATACTTCGTGAGCCTTATCTACACGAAGCAGGCGAAAGTACGCGACGTCTCAGGGATGGATAAGAACAACATGCGGACCCTTCGGTGGATAGTCGTTTATAACGACACTGTGGATTAAATACAATTCGGCTGACTGCCTAAAAGGTTATATTCTCCGTGTTAATGGGATTTAAGACAATGTCAGGAGACATTTACAATTGATATTAACGTAATATTGTGTTTAACAATCCAAAATGAAATGTTAAAGTTCAATAATTTGGTAAAATTCGATAAAATTATATATATTTAATATTTTTAGGGCTCCGTACAATTTAAGGAAGAAAGGTACCCTTATAAGATCACTTTGTTGTCCGTCCGTCTGTCTGCTGCCTGTCTGTATGTTTGTCTATCTGCCTGTCTGTCGTCAAGAGTGTTTATCTCTGGAACGCTAGCAGATATCGAGTTGAATTTCAAACCATATACTTAAACCTACGGTTCCTTGATTTCCTGAAAAAATCGTATTTCTACATTTATCCTAAAAAAAGATATTGCCGTTTATATTGAAAAAAACGCGTATTTCGACACTATAAAGGTAATCAAAATTAATAGGATACTGGCGGTTGATATAGAATTATGGAATTTGCCAACTATTATCTACAGGTAGTACGAGTATAGGAATAAATCTGAAAACTATACATTACATACATTAAAGCCGCTAGTTCAAGTAAGGTATCATATGAAAGGGCTCTAGCTCAGCTAAGCTTGAATTTCAGAAAAAGCACGAGATTTCTAATTTTTGTACGGAACCCTCGGTGGGCGAGCCCGCCTGGCGCTTGTTCGGTTTTATTTTGAGTATGTCGTTTCCAACTGTAAATGCGACGGATGTGAGTTTCATTGAAATACAAGGGAATGAATAATTTTCATTTCTTGGCTCGAGTGACAAGACAAAGTGCGGATTTGTTTTCCGCCACTCAACACAATATCCTGAAAAGCAACAAGCCTTGGCACCCATGACGCTATGAATAACAAAAATTATAATGAGAATGAAAAATATATTCGTAAAGTAAGGTTTGATGAATATAAGTAGATAATATTATTTTTATTACTATTATAAAATTTCTCAAAACGTGAGTTAGTCTACTATTCAGTATTTAATATTTTATAACAAGTTTAATTAAGTTTCCAATCTAAAGACTGATTGCTCATGAAAGTTAGAGAAGTAATAGTAGTTACTTATATAAACTTTGATTATTTGGAAAATACAATTTACGTAAATACAATTTCATTTTTTATACTTAAACTAACATATTGTCTTCAGCTTCACGGTGTATTCAGCGTGAAGCAGGGTAGGCAAAGGGAGCTTAGTGGCTGACACTCCACTTCCCACTAACATTCTTTATATCGAAAAAAAATCGAAATACAAAGAAAGAATGCTGCTAACATACAAACATGTAATAAAAATCAAACTTATAATCAACAACAAATAAATTCATATAAAACATACCACAACGCTTATATTGCTTCGCTTCTCATTCTGAAACTATCAGGGGACTAACTAATCACAAATAGATATAACTAGTATAAGCCAATATCGACTCAATAACACAGGAAAAGTCTCAAGAGAGCACTGGTTTATTAACGTGAGCGCTCATATCGTGCTCCCAAATGCAAATACAACACGAAAATTTAAAAATACACGTTTGTATGTACGGTAATTATAATCGTATTTTTAATTTTAAAGAGACGAATGTTGGGAACTGATTTGATTAATTAACAGAAAGTACATAAGTACTTCGTTATTGTGCTTTTTCACTTATTTACTACAAATGTTTTGAACAAAATATACTTGTTTCTTTTGAATAAAAAATAAATATTGTAGTTTTTTCTGCATTTACTTATCTGTGCATATCTTTCAAAGGCAAACAGTTGTGCATGAGTAAAAGCAATGGTTGAAATTTTATTTTATTGGCAGTATTTATGATTTAAAAAAAAAATCTTAATAATCTCGACACGAGAAAACAAATGGAGCCAAGTTAAAAAAACTGTCATGTGTAATTTTACATGACAATTTTCAATTACTTCTGAACCATTCACAACTCGTACACTCTTTCATTTACATGTATATTATTTGGTACATTTATATAAGTTCCACAGCTGGTAACTAATTTAAAAACTCTGAAATTTTGCTCAAACGAACTAATAACAAATACAAAAACGAAATATTTAAAAAAAAAACGGCATTTTTGTGACTGACTTTTCTTTTTTTTTCCTTCCTCTACTTCATCAACTAAATCTCCTCGCGATTTGGTACGGGCGACAGATAGATTTAGATAATTGGTTTACATTTGAATTATTTAATTGTTGTTTATGTAATTTGTAATAAGATATTAAGTTATCGCTATTTTAATATATTTGACTGGTTTACACTAGAGCTATTTAATAGTTGCTTTATTTTAAGTTACAGATACATTGAAGTCTTTTAATTTGCCTATTATTTCTTCTACAATTTTTTTGAATGAATTTATAGTATCCGGGCTATTGCAAATTTCTATTACGTCGTATGGATCTTGAATATTTGTTGCATTACATGTCATACAGTGTTGAAGTCTTGAGCGGGTAAATTTAGGACAATTTTTAATAAGATGGTTCAGGCTTTGGGTGGAAACGCCATCGCATGGGCACTTGTCTGTGGGTTTTATCTTAAAACGATATAGATACTCTAAGTGGTACCCATGCCCCGTGAGTACCTGGGTCATTGCGAATGAATATTTAAAGTGACTCATGACTTTACGAATAACCTCAACAGTGGGAAGTAAATACCTGGTGTGCTGTGACTGACTCACTCATTCATTCATTCATTCACTCCAATACCATAACTTGACATAGAAACGTGATATTTGGTTTATATCAAGATCTTGTAGGGGACTATTATATCTAACTATTAAAATATAATCATTAAGCATGTATAAATAAAAAATAAAAATTATTGATATTTAATATTAAATAAGTAAAACTAAGCTCAAGTATGAAAGTAAAGTTACAGAATGTACGGAAAATAAAGTAATTTTAAATAATAGCCATGAATTAATGATTAATAGTAATAGTTTATTTACAAAAATGTATCCCAAAAAAAATTAATATCAAAAACATAAATATAAATTGGGAACCAAGTTGGTTTGGTTTGGTTCTTTAATTATGGCGTTCCGAGCGTGCCAGTAGAGCACATATCACTTCGCCAATGAGGGAACCAAGTTTAAAATCGATTAATGCTTCATTCTCAACTTTACCGACAAAAGAATTGACACCCACTTAGGATATAATAAGAATTTGACTGTACAGATTTCAAGCTTCAAAACATATCTTGGCTGTTATTTAACAAAAAACCAGTCCATTACACAATGAAAGTACATTTATAGATTACGAACATAATTTAGTCTATATGTAAACAATAAACAGGTAAAATGTTGAGCTTGAATTATATGCCGAGTGAACGCAGAACTTGGCCCATACAGATCTCGATTTTTTTGACGGTAGAGTCTGTTCTTGGATTGTGGCGTTGAAAACATATCAGTTGCCCACTAATCATTTTTCATACGTCACGTTGTTTGGAAAACAAACACCAAATTGGTTGTACAGTAAAAAAAAGATAATCTTACACAATGGAGAATAAATGTTAAAAAAAGCGATCTTGAAAGCGAAAGATGTATTATTCAATAAAATTCATGAACTTGGCACTTATTTGACTATGGAAAATGAAAAAAAAAATGTCTTGGAATATATTTTGTTTTTATTTAAAAACAAATTACATTTCTATCAGTGTATCATCCATCGTTAGACCATTTCTTTTATACGAGTAAAGATTCTAACGATGTAAAAATCGAACGTATACATACAAACAGATTATTAATACATTAGAAAATGTTACTTAGTATTAACATTTAATATAACGAAAAAAAGTTTTTTAAAAACAATCTTTTATTTAAATACATAAAAGTATAATATAGACTTTTCCTTAAAACTTTCACAGCCAACTAAAACGTTATTACACAATTTATATGATTTAAAAGCTTCAGATTAACTTATTATTATATTGAAATTAATTATTTATCAAACGCTAAATATTACGCATATGAAAACAATTTAAATACATAATATAATCATTCACCTGAGTGGGTATCGAACCCACAACTATCGGCTGCGGCTTACAGTCAGAGGCTATCCCATTGCGCCACGAAGACTTCATAAATTTAATGAACTCGTTCAGAAATACTGCATAGGCTTATAAAATTGTATTTTAATAAAAATATTACTACTATATTAGTTTTTAAATAGCCAACTCTGTAACACGACGATCGCATTAGTATTAAGCTTCAAAGCTATGCATTCTATTCAGCCGTTGCATTACTTTGTTTATACGGGATCATAGCGGGGGCATAAGGTACCTGGGAACCTAGTGCTAAGATACTCCATCTAGCCTCTACTTTTCAATTATAAATGGTAGCTTCATTAATATTTGATAAACAAGTAAAACAAATCACAAGTTTAATAAAAAAATTAGAACATTAATTTAAAATACTCTTAACTAATAAATCATATAGAGCATTAGATTTGTGGTCTACCGCTTATTTGTACTGAAATAATAACTAAACTCCATCGAATATCTCCACTAGAATAACCTAACACGATAAGACATTTCAGCTATGTGGGTGCAGTTAGATCTTATTAAACTGACTTACTAATACTCTGCACAACTCCTGTGGAGCTCTAAGCTATAAATTTATGATACGTCGTAGCAACTACAAGCTTATATTTGTAGGATGTGTTCAATTAATTATTAATTTTAAACTCAATTAGTTTCAAGCCAGTCGTGGCGCGGGGGCACAAACGTGTGACTGTCAACCCACAAGGTTCGATTTTCACTCGAGGAAATGAAATATTTAATATTTTCATTTCTTCGGTCTGGTGTCGAGGCAACGAGCGGCGTTGAGTTCCGCCGCTCAACACGCAATGCTTCCAGAATTTGACGAAAAGTGGAGAGTCTTGACACTAGTCTCCCTCTGCATACCCTGCCACATGCGGAATACACTGTGAAGTTGACAAAAAAAATACTTTATCTCCATCGGAAAACTGGACTCTGTTAGGAACACGTAGAAACAATAACTTCAAAATTAATAAGCCTGGTTTCATATTACGGAAATTAAAATAAAAAGTTGATTGTGAGGGTGGATGTTTTTTTCCATTTTCACGTAATAACTACTGAACGGATTTAAATGAAACTTACAGCTATATAGCTAATATATCAGAATAACATAGGCTTAAATTTATGTAAATATTTAATTTGGTATAATTTGACTATAAAATAACAATAGGTGAAGCCGCGTTTGGGTCAGTAGAACTTATATGTAAGCATAAGTATTTCTGCAATTGGCTAGGCCAAGAACAACGAAACCGCGTCTCTTGGAAACCTTTCAAGCGCTCTGACCGCTAAGCATTCACGCATTTTTATACGTTTTCTAAAAAGTAAAAGTTCTATTTACTCTACTAGAGTAAATTTAATACAAATCACATATGCAAACAATCCAACATAAACGAGTATATGTTTTAGTTAGTGTAATCTG
>DWLH01002653.1:0-10524 GCA_018249795.1 Heliconius telesiphe telesiphe | reverse complement strand
GTCGTCAACGGAACGGAACAAATCAAGTTGCGTTGTCCTACAATCATTGGCGCTCCAACTCACACTCAGAATGGACGGATCGTTTTATTATATTTAGAATTATTATTAAATTAATTTTATTATATTTGAATTATCATTGAATTATTTGTCATTGCATTATTTTAGATATATTGTCGGTTTAGAGTGTACGCCTGCTAAATCCTTTTTTTTTACTTAATAGACTATAACTTTAAGATGACCATAAGAGGCAATAAATAAAGTAAGGAGAAACACGGAATATCCTCCAGAATAACAATAAGAAATTAAAACTTCAATTATTTTGCTATGTAAAGGAATGTACTGCAGCAACATAAATTAAAAAAAAGTCAAAATCACATAAAAACAAAAGGACAAAAGAGTAGAAAAGGGCACGGACCACCAATGTCCGTGGTGTGTTTATATAATAATAAAAAAAATTAAAGAATCCATTCTTATACCATTCAAAAATGTAGAAACAAAATATATAATCATTATTTATTTCATATAGGAGAGAATACATTCTCAAGTTTCGATATTGTAAAACTTTTCAGATATTATTCACTCGTGATTTCGTGTTTTTTTCTTCTTAGAATTTGTTTAATAGACGGGCTTACTCTTTAAACTGACGATATGTGAAAAGCAATGTCTTTGTAATTATTTGTATATTCAGGCTGAAAAATAATATTGGTCAATATATATTTTTTATTACTTCACTAAAAAGTATCTCGTATATTGTAAGCATGAGTGCTTTCAATATACGGGATACTTCTTAGTTGCTTGTTTAATATTTAATTTGTTTAAAATGTTCAAAATGGGAGTCGATTTCACTTTCATGTTTTAAACCAAAATGTTATATCTAAGCAGATAAAGGGAATGTTGTCTATATGGAAGACTTGAAAAAAGCATTTGAGAATTTAGAAAAGAAACTTAACGTGACGGGTAAGTATTTAAAAAATATTAATAATTATTTTGATAATAATAATAAAATTTTAGAATATTTTCTTTTTACTTGTTTTATCCCGTATATTCTGCCACTTTTCTCCCGAATTCGCAGTTTTGTCGTGAGTGGTCAAAACTTAACATAACCTTGTTCTATTAATATAATACCACAAGAAAAAGAAAATATTTCAGTCCCAATCTGCAGACTATATATACTACACTGGTAGATATAATCAAGAAAATTTTGCTAAGTAATAATGATGAATGGATTCTCGAAATACTAGAAAACCAAGAACGAGTCATTAAAATAATACATATTTTCTTTATTAATAAAAAAAATACCCGCAATAATTGTCACCTTTCATTAAATGAAGGAACCATGATTAATCTTTAGTAATATTATTAATTAATACTTTAGAAGACCGATATTTGTACACATTTATTTAATTAAATAGTTTAGTCGTTTAAAAACGATAATTTAAATAATATATTCAGAAAAGAGATTTTCTTTCAAATTATGTTGTATGTGTATAAATGTGCTTTAGGAGTGTAGCACCCGCATCTCTAGTGGACTTGCCTTTGGTGAAACCATATTGCTCACTATGGAAACAATTTTTTAATATTTAAGAAAAGTGTGAGCTGGTTAAATATTATTTTTTCAAATATTTTACTTAAAGACGGTAAAATAGAGATCGGTCTGTAGTTTCCGGGGTCAGATCTCTCTCCACTTTTGTATATTTCATTAAATCAGGAAAAATACCGGATTCTACACAATTGTTAAAAATTAAAGCAAGATAAGGCGCAATATTAGGTATAATTGTATTAAAAACTTTAACAGACATGCCCCATAAGTCACCAGTTTTCTTTAAATTAAGGCTTTTAAAAGTTTTTATAATTTCTTCTGGTGACACAGTCTTAAGCACAAAATTTTGTCTACAACTAGTTACATGGTTTTTTAGTAGTAACACTGCTTCCGAAGGAGATGGTGGCAGTGAACGTGTTACTGCAATAGGTATTTCGGAAAAGAAATTTTGGAAAGTATTTGCCACTTTTAATCTGAATTTAAAATTACACTGTTTACTTTTAATTTAATAGATTCACTGACAGCTCTATATCGCCCAGTTACTGTCGTAATAGCATCCCATGTAGCTTTAATTTTATTACTAGATTTCAAAATTGTTGCTCTTATATACGTAGACTTAGCCTGGATAAATACCTTTTTAAATATTTTTGAATAATTTCTAACTTTTAACAAGAACGCCGGATCCTGATTCCATTGCCTTATATTATATAATTCTTATAATTTGTTTCTGCAATGAACATCCACAAACACTATCATTAGGTTAAAAAAAAACAGATACCTACATATTTATGGAACGGGATCTTAGGTCACAATAGAACATCGTATATTCTGTTTTCATTTCATATGCTGTCCAACCGCACCACATTGATCTTAGAGTATTTATCAAAACTATTAACTTAATAATTAATATAACTTTAATTCATATTTAGCATTAGATAACTTACTTACTTTTGTGTTTCCATTTTTTAGTGAATTGCAATACAGTTACAATTAACAATGGAACTTCAGAAACTCAAGGCGTGGACATATTTAGTCTTATAAAACAGGGTAAATTTAATTTGCTTCCTCCTAAAATAATTTCAAGAAATCCTATCTAATTTAGGGAAAATATACAGTGCACGTACTTACGTGTGTAAGTAAGTTATGTCTGACAGGATTAAAGTGAAAAAAAAGCAATTTAAAAAAATTACCGCACTCAAACATTTATCAATTACAATCCCCTATATTATACAATATACAAGTCCCCTCCAGATACATGTGGATGTTCATATCTCAACAAATATAAAATAGATTTTGAAACTTGGATTGTTCCCTAAGATTGCATTTAATTCAAAAAGGACAATCTCAATATTTTTATTTTCCGAAAAAATTGTAATACTCATACAAACATATACATTCACGAAATTTAGCACACGTGCTTAGAGGTCTATATCAGACTCAAATATTATCAAATTCTATCACTATCACACATACATGTCAAATAACGATAACCCCCTTTTTTTGAAGTAGGTTCAAAATACTTCGGTCGTTACAGTTCAATCACAACACTTTAGATGTTTGATAGAATAAAAGTTAAAACTAAAGTATGAATAATTTTTGAAAAAAATTTTCAGGTGCTAAATTACAAAAAGGTGTAGAAAAACCAAATGATGAAGATATAAGTTGGATACAAGTTCGAGTTCCGACTTAGTATATGTTGAATAATATATAATATCATATAAATCTGCTATATATGTAACTAATATGGCTATTATTATTGTATATTAAAAAAGAATTCTCTTTTGTTCATTATTTTGGTACAATCATGAGTTTTTAATGTGTTGAAGCCAATCGTGGCGCAGGGGCACAAGCATATAACTGTAACGGTGACAGGTAATAGGTTCGTTTCCCACTGAAGAGAATGAAATATTTAATATTTACTCTAGTGTCAAGGTACAGCGCAGTGTTCAGTTCCGCGACTCGACAGGCAATGCCTCCAGAATTTGGCGAAACATGGGGAGCGGAGAGTATTAATACTAGCCTCTGCTTAGTGTATAAATGACGCAACAAACAATATTTCTAAATTATTACTATCAGCTCTTTAAAATATTTTTTCCTAATAAAATGAGCCATTTAAACAAATTGCAAAGCATTCTAGTTCAAACTAAAGAATGTGACTTTCAAGGACTAGTAGCGCGTTACTCGTACAGTGGGATCACTAAATCAAACAATGAACATGCGCAGCCTAATCAATTAGGATACGCCCAGACATAAGATATGTTTTTTATGTTATCTCTAGAGAGTTCACACGAAGGTAGACCTTCTCCCAGATGAATATAAAGAGAAAATTTATAATCAATTAAACGATTTTGCACCTTCTATTTATTAAAAAATCTTACGTAGATATCAGGTTGCAGTGCTCACAGTTGGAATTTTAAGAAATAAACTGTAAAAACTTCCATGTTTTAAACACCTATAGTGCATAAACGCTAGTTGAAGAAGTTCTATAATCTATTAGATTTGGTTTTGATGCTTTTCTCAGTCATACTTCGATAATTAATTTGCGGTGTTGGCTTTCTGTAACATACAAGGCTGTAAAAAATATACTAATGATTTATTAGATTTCCAAATAAAACGATCCAATATATTCTTAAGATGTTAAAAGTACTCTTCCACACTTAGAAAAGAAAAATATTTCTCTAGAAAACGTACAAAAAAATTCGATCGTAGCAAGATTCAAACCCGCGCATCACGGCAACCATCTCAATGTCCAAGCTACAAAAACCAAAAAAAAAAATTAAAAAAAAAAAACAAAAATAAACCAAGTCTTGTCTAATGTCTGCGGCGCACCCAACTGGCATGGGTGCAATTATTTACAGCTTGACCTCAGAGTCGCGGCACACAAAAATTAAGCATAGAAATATATATGAGTCTCTTACAAATGTTACCACATAGCCGACGTCCGGTCGTTTTGACATTAACATCAATATTTTTATTGTTCGACTCTTGTCGTCTCTATTGTAATTTTGATGTACGGGTATGATTCAGCAGCATAGGTTAAGCGAGAGCGAAAGGAAGTTCGCTCTTGATATTGCAATTGTTTAGTATACGAAAGTAAAAAATGGCGAAAGAAATACTTTACATTGATAATTCAATGTAAAGGATTTCTTTCGCCATTTTTACGTATAAAAATATATGCTTCCCACTTTGAAGAGTATCGTTACCCGTTACCCGTGGCTTGCGAGTCCCAGTGTTCCAAAACAAACGTTTTTCAAAATGGCACATAAATTGGGTAGGTTCAGTCACGCTTAGCTGCGATTATCTCGGTACGCTATTCTAAAAATATAACAGAATGGAACTTTTGTCTAGTATAACAAAAAAAAATATCGAAATCACTATATTTTTATTTTGGCCACACCCAGGAAAACAAAAAAGCAGACTATTAAAAAACGAAAGCTGCAAAAAAAAAGGAAAACACAACTCAAAAAATAACGAAAACCTACCCTAAAAAAATTTGCAAATGAGAAAACCGATGTCCCGTTTTGAGCCGAACAAAGAATGGTCACGTTAGTTATAGATCATAATAAAATAGCTAAATTACAGATATTGAACTTTTTTATAGTTTATTTTTATGAAAAAGTATTCTTTATAAGTACATTGAGATCATTTAATCATTTAAATATTTTGTCAAAGCCTTATTTAGAACACATGCAAAGGCACATATTAAATTTTATTAAATTTTTACAATTATATATGAAATTAGGAAAAAGTGAATATATATATATATATATATATACATATATACATAATAACATTTCCTAAAAGTCATCTATTTCGATACCGAATATGATATTGTTTTATATAAAAATCGATTATAAAACGATGCAGTCTAGATCGATCTTTTTATTCCTTCTCAACGACCTCGACATATGTAGATCTTTATCAGTCTGACCGAATAAGTAGAGAAGTTAGATTATAATACCTACTATATAAAGAACCAATTGTGTTTTGACAAATATCAAAAGAACTAGTTTATATTTTTTTATTAAATGTGACGTAAAAATGTAGTAAAGTGATGAAATATAAAACAAATGTACCATGATTAGTAAATAAATTCATTTTCCGTTACTCGATGTTTTGTAGATTTTAAAATTGAAATATAGTAGAAAAATCGAAAATATATATTAAAACGTAATTGTGTCCTGAAATATTTAAAATTTCTATGATAACCTTGATTTACTATACTAATTGTAAAAATTAAATATTTGAAACAGTCACGTTCAAGTGACATAGCTCGAGCTCGATGTTCGACGGGTTCGATTTCTATTCGCGAAAATTAAATACTATTAATTTTCTCACTGGCATAACAAGACAAAGAGTGGCGTCTCTACACTCGGGCGGGAAGTGCGGAACGAAGTTTTTTAACATTAAGTTCCTTCTGGCTACCCTTTTATATGGTGGAATTGTCTGCCTGTTGAATATATATAGCTATAAAAAATTATATAAATAAACAAATATTAAATATATAATAACAATTTCATATAACACAATTTAATTGAAAATCAAAACCCACATAATAAAAGTCATATTATAAAAATATTTTATTACACTAAAAATAACCAATAATACTTATTTCAATAGCAAACTATAGTAAAGACATTACTAAACTATACATACATAAATATTTCATTCTAATCAATAGCACCTTGTGAATAGTTCAATTAAAAAGTAATTCGAAATAAACGGCTATATAAACTGTCTCAACATAATCGTCGACTTCAGTAAAAAACATGCATTCTAATTGACTTCACAGCGTGTGGTCTCGCTATATTATTTTCGTTTTCTAACAAGTATGTGGTACTTATTGCTAATTTCTACATGAAGTTATATTCGATATCTTCAAGATTTTTCCTTATCAGGTAATTAATAGAGTTAAATCTCTAATAAAAAGGTATAGCCTACTTCTTAGTTTGAAGTTTTCCTAGAAATGCTTTACGAATGTAAAATGTAAAAAGATTTCAAATGACAATCTCAATATCTATAATAAAAGCAGTAGGTACAACATATTTAGTATATTACACTATATAAATGTACATTATTTTAAGATAAGAATAGTTACCACCACACCATCGGGATTCGTGGCACTCTACTACTGTACGTCTTTATACGTCTTACTTTTGGCTAAACGCTATCTCCACCTCAAAGATCGGCATCACAACTGTAGACTGTAGTCTGATGTCTGACGTGTGACTTACCATCAAGTGCCCGGTACGCTCGCTTGTCTTATTTTTCCTATAAAAAAAAAAGTTAAATTTCACATATTGTCTAGCAGTTACACTAAAACGATTGCATTATAAACAGAAAATCATTCATGTTGCTGTAACCATTACCATGGTCTTATTATGGTAAATTATATAAGCTCATGCTCGTAGTTTAACCCTCTGCAGCTTACGCGGTGTCTATGAGACTACCAGTCTCATAGACACCGCGAAATACAAAATTCGGTTTGTTATCACAGATTTTAAAGTTTTCGGGTTATTATCACAGATTTTCAAGCTTTCTATTGTATCAAAATTATCCTGACAACAACATTTAATACTCTATCTCTCTCTTAAATTTATCATTCAAGAGGGAGATATAAAATAATAAATCTTTTATTATATTGCAAAAGATTTAGTTCTGAATGATGTGAAAAACTGAAAAAAAAAACCAGTAAAATAAGGAGGAAAAATAGTTAAATGAGTCCTTGCCTCACTAGGGAGATTACAGGCAAAGATATCCTCCCTCCACCAATACTAGTTGAGTGTATTCAAACAAATGACAAAAAACTGTGCCTTATTTGACCAACAAAAATAAAAAAAGATACTAAATATTATTTCTTGGATTGTTTGAAGGCAATTGTCCTTTGATAATTTTTAAAAAAAGATTAAATTTTCTGATTTCCTATTGAACTATTAAATTTATTTATATTCACTAGACTGATTAAAGTAATAGTAAATTTTCCAAATATGTAATGTTTTAAATATAGATAAAGTTAAATTTGTATTTTTTCTTCATATGAAAAATAAATAAAATTTTTAGAATAATATATATAAAGTCAATAAACACTGTTCAATTTTAAAAATGCACATTGTTTTTTTTATTTAAAATAAATTTAACATAAAATAGATACTAGAGATCTAGTTATAAATTTAAATAAAATAGCTACATAAGTTAATTTTTTTTAAATATTTGCTGTTGAAGAGATGTCTCGTGGACTACCGTGTCAGTAAAATTGTTAAAATTAAAACACGTCAGTTGCAGAAGGCTAAACATCTTTTTCAGTTATAGCATGTACAATCGAAAAGATCGGCAGTTCTCTAAAACGAACAAATTTCAATTTTCTTGTGTTAACTCATTAATAGTAAATTATTTTAAGAAGATGAATATCATATTAAATACTTAACTAAATAATAAACAAGTAGTCTAGACAAGTTTAATGATTTAGTGTGTACACACTAAATCATTAAACTTGTCTAGAAAAATAAAAAAATATTTTAAGAAAATTGCTATTTTTTATGAAATAAGTACATACTAAAAGTTTTTAATAATAAAACGTGGTTATAATTTAGGCGTAGCTACACAAAAATCGATCGAAAAAAAGTTTATAAAAATAGGGTCATTGATCGAGCGAGCTTTTGTTTTAAATATTGCCACGAAAATACGTTATCTAACGTACTGTTTTTTTTTGGGTTATAATAATGTTAGCATGCAGAGCTTTAATTTCCGACGGTGCAACTGCCGCCACGGATGCTTTAATAATTTAGAAATGAGTCTTAAATTGGATTCTCCTAATTTTAGCACATCAATCGTCATTGATATCTTTATTTACTACCTTTAGATTAAATTTATTTCTGCAATCGTTAATATATACTTATATTGACATTTTGAACAAAATCAGTAACCAGCACATTTCATGTACTTTGAATGAGTTTTTGATAAAATTCCAGCGTGTTTTATATAAAAACATCATTGATTGTGACGTCATTGCCAGTAAAATGGTAAAAGATGGCAATGACGCTGGAAGAAAAATAAGCTGACGACTATGATTATTAGCTTTTAGAGTAGACGAATGAGTCTGATTTCAGGCTGTAGTCCTGAATCTTAGACATCTTTCTAATAGGTTAACTCATGGATGGGTCGTGTGATGAATTTTTAATGTTAAAACTAGCTATGACTAAAAATTTACGTAGTACCTAAATGTTGTTAGTGAATGTTTCTCGGATTCTATTCTTTTGAATCATTTTGCTATATCACTTCCATGGCATTCTGTTTCAGTGTAATGGAAACGTTATAAATATTATAACTGTTTTTCGTATATAGAACAGTACATAAATAAGCTACTTTAACTTAAATTTTAGATTTCGAGTTAATAAAATATATCTAAAATTTAACGATTTCTGTTAATATTCTTTAGTTGCTTTTATTTATTTATTTTATTATTCTTTATTTTTTATACCTTACTTTATCCCTAGCGGACTAGTCAGAGAGAACGAAGCGCCAAAAGCCCTACTCTCTGTATGTTTTACTTTATCCACTGTTACCACTCGTCAATCTCTTTATAAATGCCATGCGGGGGTTTCTTATGTTTTTTCGTGACCTTCCTGCTGTATATTTCTTTTCTCCAGAGCGAGGGTTAGAGTTTATAAGATCCAATGTTATGATTAGGTTTATCCGCTCTTTACCCAGACGCAGCTGACTTCTATGCATGTCCTTTCTTGACTTCGGAGATTCCCCCAATTCCGATGCTTCCCCTTTTTTGAACAATGTATGTTAAATCTCTGTTAATATCTAGTTTTTATAGGTCTACACACTGCAGAGGAAACTTACGTTTCACTGGTCTTAAGAATTGGATTTATGTCTGTTTCAAAAGTTGTTTTACATATGGTAGAAGTCTCGGTTGTCTTTCTTCTGGGGGTCTTCTGAACGCTGGAGGGGAGTAGGCATCTTGTTCTGATGAAAGGCATTCTTCACCTATCAAAGCTCGTTCCCTAGGTGTTCAGCGTCGTGGAGATTGGTGGGCTCTTTGAAATAAAGATTTGCCAATAGTAGAAAAATGTGTAGGATGGTGGTAAAATTCACTATTGAAGTATGTGAGTATGGTTTCTTTGTTAGCTAACTTAAGATCTTTCAGCCCATAAACAAAATGGTAATGGGGGACACCTCGGTTGACCTTCGAAAATACAGCATCAAAGATACTGAAGAAGGAAAATCACGTAAAAAGCATGAGGACGCCCCAGATGGCATGTATGAAAAGTTGATGATAGTGGACGAGATGAAAGAGGTGCATAGAGACTGTAGCGTTTGGCGTTCCGTTCTCTCTGACTTTCCCGCTAATAATAAAGCGTGAAGCTAAATAAGTAAGTATTTAATTTCAATTCTATTGTAAAGAATCATTATTGGTACCACAGCATAATTTTCCTTCAGTTGCTTATCATTATTCTACACTAAGTGTCATTGTTCGTATTAACACATTTTTTAAAAATTCCATTTATAAAATAAACGGGGTTGTTCATAGATGCCACTTCAATAAACGTGCATTATAATGTCCAAGCTTATATCTCCCAGCAAAATTTCAGCTTTACACGCTGGTTTTAAAAAAGACATAACTTTTGGTTAAAAATAACAATTTTAAGAGAACTGCAAGATACGATGGAGATCGATTATTTATTCTTATTTTTTTATACTATACATTATTTTGTGTTAAAAAAAATGTAGCTTCTCGCTGTATCCTGCACATAGCACGGTAAGCACCTGAAGAGAGAACCTTGGAACTTGGTGTTAGAATACTTTATTTATGCTGAATTCACTGAAAACTTATATTTTTTACGTAAATTTGTATTTATCGTATATTAAATTACGTCAGTGAAATTCAAATAGGATATTCTTCATTGTTAATAATAAAGGAAATCATTGTGAATAATTTACAAGAAATTAGCATTTCTAAAAAGGTAATCGTGTAGTTT
>DWLH01002652.1:0-10524 GCA_018249795.1 Heliconius telesiphe telesiphe | reverse complement strand
CCAAAATTGGTCAATATTATATTTCTTTAAATAACAACCAAAAGCAAAATTAGAAATCAAAATATAAAAAATAATTTAATAGAGAAAAAGCGGAATAGCCAATTTAATTATTTCACTTACCTTTACATCATGCAAATTAAAGAGCCCGAAGGTTAAAACTTAATAATATGCTTCATATGTTTTTTAAAACTACTTAGTAGAATGTAATATTTTAAAAGAAACATATCTATTAAATACATCAAAAATGGTTATTCTTAAACTTTTCAACTACACCACAAAGAATTTATCGATCTAATATATTTAGAGGTATTAAAATAATTGCTTGAAAAAAAATAATTATGGTATATTTACACATACGAGTAAAATATAAGAAACATATATTTAGTTAAGTTATGCTAATGTATTCCTGGCACTAATGATGTCATATACAACGGCTCTTTAGTTAACACTATTCCCCTAGTATTCAATATAAACACCATAAAATGCACAGTTGGTATCGTAATAACGAATCTATGCTTATTTATCAAACAAAAAGCTCTCCTGAGGCAACTACGCAGTTTCAAATCTTCGAGTAACAAATATTTTCGATTGTTTCTTTGTTTTTATTACGTCATTTGGATAGTTAAAACAGTTCAAGTTCATGCTTTTTCCAAACAGTAGGGTAGGTGGAGGTAACCTAGTGTTACGACTGTCGGCTCTTAATTTTCTATCCAATTTTCCAGACATTACTGTTGATTGGTGAAGTTAAAGCCGCGTTTTGTCATCGAAAACGGTAAAGGTTTTGTCAAAAATCTATATTATTATTATACTATAATATGTACAGGTATTATCACTTGTCTATTATTTCTTGAGTGTGTATTAAAAATATCCTGAAAAATTACGATTACTTTTAAATGACCATGTTTAACCATGTCTTGGCGGTGTCTAAATAATAGACAACGCAGCGTTGAGTTTTGCCACTCGAGGTGGTGGATGGAGTGCCTCAACACTAGTTCCCTCTTTCTATCCTACTCTGCAGGAAAACAAAATATATAAAAAAAAACATTTATATTTCGACATACCGCAATACTAATATTTATTATCTTATTTTTTTTCTACTGCAGTAATCGTAATCTTTTTACGTGATCGTATTTACACAATTAAGCACGCCAGTGCAGTGTTTCGCCCTATATATTGGAATCAATACAGACGACAATCGCTATACAATGTGGATACATTGTATTACAATATCAAATTATATATTAAGCTAGCTGTGGTCTGCAACTTTGCGTGGGCTCTCGTTCCCATAGGATTTTTTAGAAATTTCCTTCCCTACGTCTCTTAAACTATCTTAATGCCAAATTAAAATGATCGAAGTCCAGTAATTTCGTTCGCGTTGTCTATCAGTCGTCCAGTAACGAAAGAGTTTTATATCTTTGTGAAAAATGGAGCTACAAGGCTTGTACCTTACCGTAAAATGTACTATTAATACGGGTTAATAGTTTCATTGAATATTACATTTCATATAAGTAAATAAATATTATCAAGTAAGACCTAATTTTAAAAATATCTATTATGTTTTTTTTTTATTTTAATATTGAAAATTACATAAAACATTGATAGAGTATTTTCTAATTCCGAGCACGGAATCCTGAGGGAAACAATATTACGCTCCAGTTCATATGTATTTATATCGTACAAAAATAAAGCGTGCGATCTCTCGCGACTAATACTTATTTTTTTTATAAATATCTCGCTATTTATCTTTTTCAACGAACTTCACATTATTGAAAATTTTTTGCTATAATAGTATAATTAGTTAGAATATGTGAAGCAAATAAAAAAGATTTTATATTAATTTTCATTCACGCATTTCCTAATTTAATATGGTAATTGAAAAGTCTCGCATCTCCTTCTGAAATTCATACTTATTCAAGGAGTTCGTCCTTTGTCCTTTGAATCATATCACTTGAATATAATAATTTTTCTGTCACATTTGTTTCAACTCCAGGACCGAACGAGTTGAAATTATATAAATGAATCTAGATAAAATTAGCTGTAATCTGGTACTTAAGTCGTCTTCGTCGTCGTCGTAAAATGTTTTCGTCTTTATGTCAGAAATTAAAATAAAGAAAGTTGACAATTGGCCAATACCTTATCACTGACATCTGTCATTATGTGTTTTGTTTTATTATATCTGTGACTACACTGACAGACGCCTAACGAGTACGGGCAGATATACAATGCAAAGAAATCGTGCCGCTTCTTTTCTTCTTCTTTTACCATGTCATTCTTCACCATGTCTTCTCTACTAATGATAGCGTCGATGTCAGCGTTGTATTTAGATTACACATACGCAAATATGCTGGCGTCTGTCAATTGGTACGTAGATAGGTCACCGTTAACTTTGTTGTCAACAGCAATAGATCATTCGATAGGCATTTTACATTACCCTATACTATGTACTTAAATGCTTTCTTGGTTTTATTATACATCTATTAAAATATATTATTATAGTAAGCTCGGCTTGTTAACCATATTTATAAAAAACAATAACTTCAGTTTTATCAAATTTAAGTCGTTAATATTGAGTGAAATATCTTTTTATGTATCGTGTAAAATACACATATTTAAAAAAAAAAACATCATTTGAGCCGGCTTTCTTGCACCTTGTTGGAAATTTCAGGCTACCGCGAACGTATACGTTGTGTTTCCTATCGCACCTTGTTACTACATAAAGGTCTTCACGTCGGTTCCCTAAACAGTAAGGACATGACCTTCCGCCATAACCCATGTTTTACTCCCATATATTAGAACCAGTCTTATCATGTTTTTATACACTTTAAACTTTATGGGCATCCTCCTGTCACAGATAACACCAGTCTAACGAAATTTTGTTCAAAAGTTTGGGACAAAGCGAGTCCTAAATCTGCGTGTCTCGTATCCTGCTCAGTGAACCAAGTATGAATAAATATTCAAATTGTACCATTGTGTAAGGCTGATAAAATAGTTTCGAGCACGATTTTGTTTTAATATTGCAATGTTATTATTTTAATACAACTTCTCGAATCTCGATATAATTTTAAAATACAGCTAATATACCTACTGCTGTCAAATACACGAGCTTACTACAAACTTTTAGTTAAATAATAATACAGTAGGTACAAATACTATTTCATAACATCAAACTCACAAATAAAATACATTAAAATGCAAAGAAAAATATGATTTGCGGAAACAGACATTTTTTATTATCTACATAGTGGGATCGCTTTAATATATCTCATAACTTTCCGAGACGCGTTTAGTAAACACTGAGTTATTAGTAGGCAAGGCCGTCTGTTCGTTTGTGTTTATAGTACACTTTGATTCGGTTTTGGTTTAGTAAAGGTCAATATTTTATAGATTTTTTTTAGCTTCACTCTTAGCTTATCGCTAGCGAGGTAGCTAAAGAAAACGGAGGACTAAACGCTACGGTATTATATCTCTTTGGCTTCGTCAATGCAGTCAACCTCTTCTTCTTTAATAAATCTTTTTGCCATTATTAACTCAGTTGTTCTCTCAACGTGCCCAAACCAACTGAGCACGTTCTTCTTTATTCTTATTGTGATATTTTATATCTGCCATTCTGTGTACCTCGTTATTGCGGGTTCGGTTTGATTGTCACTTCGGTACAAGAATAGGGAAATACTTTACTACTTACTTACTTACTTACTTACTTAACTTCACACTTAATCCCTAGCGGAGTAGTCACAGCTCAACGGAACACGAACGGTCTCGAACTGTCGTCAATCTCTTCATACATGCCCTCCGGGGGGTCCTCATGCTTTTTACGTAATCTTCCTCCAGTATCTTTGATACTGTGTTTTTGAATATCAACCGAGGTCTCCCCTACCTCTTTCAAAACTAATTTTTCCATCATATTTTTTTTTGTCATAATCAGCAATAACCAGCCGAGCACTTCTTTATTTTCACCGTGACATCCGCGCTAGTACCTGCCATTCTATGTATCTCTTCATTGCGGATTTGATCAAATAAGCTAACTCCGCATATCCTACGAAAAGATTACATCTGCGCGGCATTCATCTTTCTTTCTTCTTCTGTAATATCCACGTTTCGCTGCCTTATAAACGGTACCAACACTGGACCGTCGGTACCAACACTGCATTGTGTACGGCCAAACGTGCAGCTATACTGACGTTTCGCCGTCTCATCAATGCAGGCTCCGTTAACCCTGTTACCGGCAGCGATATACCTTTCCACATCCATCTCGTATCTTCCATCTTTACTGAATATATTTCCCAAATATACCACTTCATTCACTTGTTCTAATATCTTGTCCTCTTGTCCTCTCTTTATCTCTTTCAAAAACCAGAATCTTCGTCTTATTCCTTTGTCGTATTCAGGCTTAAACAATTATTTTCACATCTTTCTTTCAGAGTGGTGACTAACGCCTGCGCACTACAATTCTGATAACTCTCATTCTGATGAAGCAATGAGCACTACATTATCTGCGTATAGCAGGCGATTCACATTCAAGTCACCTACTTTCACTCCTATATCACTTTGTTTCACTCTTTGGAGACATCTATCCAAATACAAATTGAACACCCAAGCAAACATGGCACAACCTTGTTTAACACCCGATTGGATGTCAAACCAAGGCGACATGCCAGCTCCTCTCCTGCCAGATCTCTGTAAAGAGTCTTGATAACGTGCAGCAAGGGTCCACTCACATTTTATCGCGGTAGTATCTCCCTTAATTTCACTCTTACAACTCTGTCAAACGCCTTTTCCACATCCACAAAAGCACAGAAAACTTTTTGGTTAACGGCCAAAAATTTTTCTGTGATCATGCGGGGGGAAAACTGAGGTGTCATCACATTTATACATCTCCTTGTAAAATTCCGCCCATCGCAGCAAAATGTGTGGTGGTTTTGTTTAAATTTCACCGTCCTTCGAAAGCATCACTTTCATTCTTCAGGTTAGCCAGCAGCCTCGAGCAACTCGGTTTCTCACTTTCTACTAAATTCCGATGGCATTGCATATAGAATGTCAGAACTCAACGCCAAGTTTTGCCTCGTTACTAAAGCGAGAAAATAAAAATATTAAATAATTCATTCTCTGAATGGTAATTTAAACCAAAACTGTCACATTTACAATCACCTACCTCTCAAAGCTACAATAAGAAAAAACATAAAACAAATCAATTATTAAATCTAATTATCTATTTGACGACATCCATTTAAAATTAAGTATGTCCTACGATCAAACATTTTGGCATTAAACTATATAATATAAGAAAACATCGCCCAATTACCATTAAACATGCCCCAAACCCATTAACCCGTTCACCCAACACCTGCTCCAACGTTACCAATACACATACAAAACGTGAACAGTTTCTACGTACAACTTTATATCAAATCTTCATTCATACAATTCAAAGTATAAACAGATCTATACTCTTTGATCGCGATAGTTTAAAATCAATGATTCATCATATGATTGAATCTCAGCCAAAAACAGTCGTAAAACAATCGAGAGAACGGCATAATACCACAATGTGTACGATAAATAACAATAAAGTAACGCGAATACCTATTTAGCTTTCACATTGGGTGTGTTTTGAAGACTGTAAAACTTTGAAGTGGAATCAGTGATTGGAATTATGTACGAGTATAGTGATGTGTCTATACAGCCTGTTAAAATTCTATTAAAAAACTTGACGCTGTATCCCGCATGCAGCAGGGTAGACAGAGGGAACATAGTGTTAAAACACACCGTTCCCTACTTTCGCCGATTTTTTCGAGGCAGAGAAATGAATATATTAATAAACAATAATTCATTCCTCCGAGTGGATCCAAGCCACAACCGTCGCATTACAGTCATTCTCTTGTAGTACTACGCCACAATAACTTATATCTAAATACTTATTTAGAAAACGTATAAAAATTTTAAAGTAGCAGTACTCGAACCTGCGCCTCCTGGACACCGACCAATCGCTCTGACCACTAAGCCATACGCTCGTTAGAACGAGGCGCGGGTTCGAGTCCTGCTACGTTCAAATTTTTATACGTTTTCTAAATAAGTATTTTTCTTTCCTAAGTATGGAATACACTTTAAAAATGTTAAAAACTTCTATTAAAATTAAAGTATATTATATTATAATATATATTTTTATTTAAATGTAGAGTAGCGTGAAAACGAATAATATAACTGAACGTGGCGAAATTAGCTTCAAGTCTCATTCGAGGGTTTTTTTAGTGTTTTCTTTCTTATATTTGAAATATTAATAGCTTATTCCAGTACATCTAAAATTAATATGGCATATTATCCATTACACAATAGTGTAACGGGTAACGTGCCATATTTATTTCGCAATGTCTTTACTGAAGAAAAAATTATAGGATTGATGTCATTAAGTTCACTTTGCCTACTCAACAAATTAAAATAAATAAATATTGTCTAAAATATCTTAAATTAGAAAACAAACTCCGACATTTTACTTCTTACGTTTGACCTTCATCTAATAATAGATAGGTTTAATATAAGAATGTGCATCGTGTAAAGTATATAATTAAATTTTTTCAGTCTATCCTTTAATCATTCGAAATTTTAATACTATTCTTTGCACAATATAAAAAAATAGTGATATAGAGGATAATTAAGTTAGGAACCTAAGAAAATTTTAAATACTTTCTATTTTTATTTTAAAATTATTATTTTTTCCAAGAACGCCAGTCGCAAAGTAATCATCACTAACATTAAATGCACACGAAATATCATTACAAGGAATATTTCAGTGCAATGTACATTTAAACTTTCAAATATAATTTATAGCATTACTTAAACGTCAGGTGATCGACCCGCCCGCTGTATCCGAATATAATACTGCATGAGAATTAAGAAACAATATATTGGGATGGTATTAAGCAATTTATAACATTGTCATTTTATGTGAAATTATTATTTAACTTTTGTAAATTTGACATTATGTATACGAGTTTGTATAAATTCTTTATTTTTTTTTACTAGGCCTTCTTAAAGTTTAACCAAAGATGAAATTAAATCGTTATAAATTTAAAATTTATTATATGAGACACTTAGTTATAGAGATTACCTTATATTTTAGTAGTTGACAAAAAAATAGTATTTCCTAATTGCCACGATCATGTCATATTTTGTATATTATATTTTTTTTCCGCTCCAAACTGTATCCCGCATAAAGAAGGCAAAGAGGACCTAGTGTTAGGAACTCACAACCGTGGTGTTTACAGTCTCACGCTTATGCAACTGCACCATAACGGCCTCAGTATTTTGTATGTCATGAACAAAAAATCTATTACCTGTAGAAGGTATATTATTTATTTAATCACTTGAAAATAAAAAAACAAACTAAATATTATTTGTGACCACATTCAATGTACAAAACAACAGCGAAATAGTGAAACTTTACTGTATAACATTCCACACAATCATAGCAAATATTTCCAAACAAAACAAATATCATCTCAATATCAAATTAATATACACGTTTGTTTGAATTAGGCCGTAAATAATCAAAATAGTATGGAATCTCATCAATTATCGATTCTGTATTACTCGATTACTAATATATCATGATTATTTTGGCTTTGAATGAAAACAAGTTACTGTTTCAGTCAAGCCAAAGCCATTATTAGTTCTGGAAACATCTGTATTTAATACGTAATTAGGTCACATCCGTTGTAATGAGAGAGTACTTTTGAAGATCAATGAATATGGTTATTTTTATGTTTCAATTTGAACGTAAGTACGGTTATATTTAACTGTTTTGTTTGTAGGCTGTATTAATTAGATTGTATTAGTCCAAAAGTTATCTGAATATCTTACTTTTTGTCTGGACTTCCAGTGCAGAAGATGATACCAGAAGTAATTAATAGTATTAGTAGTTACCAAAAGTAATTAAGATACCATGAAGCTATCATTTCATAAAACTGTGATTGAATTTTCAATTTTAAGAGCACCAAAAATTGCAGCACAATTTAACAAATCCAAAGAGATTCCTTTAGTACTTCTACTCTCAAAAGGCGGCTCATAGAAGCAGGTCTTTCAGGAAGAGTAGCGGTATAGAAACTACTTCTTAGGCGTTAAAATAAAATAAAAAGACTCCAATGGGCCCGTGAACGCCAAAATTGGATAAATGGCGAGTGAAAAAGTGTATTGTGGAGTGATGAGTCAAAATTGGAAGTTATTGGTTCAAAGAGAAGAAGAAGAGAGTATTTGTATGGAAGAGAGTATTTGTATGGAAATTCAAAAGAACAGATGATAGATGCTTATATAGGGTCTATAGTAAAACATGGAGGAGGCTCTATGATGGTTTGGGGCTGTTTTGCTGGAAATACAAAAAAATATCGAAAGACAACATCTTTATGTAGTCGATTAATCAGTAAGAACTTTACGTTTCAGAATGGCAATACTCTAAGCACTCTTCTAAGCTATGAAAGGGCTAAACTGACTGACTATTTGAAAGATTTAGAGCGGAAAAGAGTGTTGAAAGTTACGGTATGGGTATCACAATCTCCTGATGTGAATCCTATTATTCAATAGATATTATGGGATAAATTAGACAGGATAAACTAGACAGAGAAGTGCGAAAAGAATGCCCGACTTCCACCACCCATCTTTGGGACATACTACAGAACAAGTGGAATGTAATTGACTCTGGCTACCAAATACAGTTATTCGACAGAATGCCTAAACTCCACGCAGCGGTAATTAAGGCAAGAGAGCTAAGTAAACTTTAAAATATACAAAATAAATTAAGTAAAACTTTTTTTGTGTTTCGTAGGTAAATTTATTATAAGGAATAAAGTCTTAATAATACAAATTTCTTTTGGTAGATTTTTTTCCTTAAAACTCATTTACGCCAAGGTGGACAAATACTTTTCAACTATTAGAATTTATGTATTATATATTATTTGAATTATAACTATTAATATTCCGAGTATACCTTAAAACAAAAACACTTCGATCTCAGAAAACTCCCAAAAATTGTTGACAAAGCTCAAACCTATATTCTATCAAATATAATGACCTACATAAAAGGTTGCTAACTCAGCAGTGACCTCGCAAAAAATTTGAAGAGACGCCGTCCCTGAAGTGAAGCCTTGCCTTGATAAAAAATTCTTGAAACAAGATTAAAATGAAAACTGACTATTGACACCTTGACCTGGATTATACTGAAAATGTCTATATTAAATAAATAATTCTAAGACATTTTATAGGATACTCTAAGAGATTTATTGCATTTTGAAACATAAACATCTATACTAATATAATAAGCGGAAGAGTTTGTTTGTTTGTTTAAGCGCTAAGATCTCTGGATCTACTGTTTCGATTTACTTTCTTTTTCTTTTGTATCAAAGCTGCATTCTTCAGGAGTGTTATAGGTTACATAACATTACGGTGTTAATCTTAGTTAGGCTTAAAAAAGGAAATAATAATAATAAGTAACGCCATCGAATGGCTTTAAGCGTGTGCGCTGCAAAAATAGTTAATTGTATGTCAGTATGTTGTATGACAAAAATATTAAATTTATAGTCCTAAAGAAAAGTCCGCTACATCATATATCTTATAAATAAGTGATGAATCATTTCGTGATAAAAATAATAGAAAATTGTAAAATGATATTTTATCGATTTTTATTTCACATGTAGATATTAAAACTTACGAGCTATAGTTATTTCATCATCAAGGAAATTTAATGAAGATAATCTTCCGTTTTTACAGCGTGTAATTTGGACGTATACTTTTCGAGAAAATGTACAATTAAAATAATTCAACGCTCTGTTTACGGCCGCAAGCATAGACACGCGTCTCACGGGGGGGGCCCTTGCCGCTGATGACGTCCTGTCATAAAGCCACGTAGTGTTCATGATTGAATGTAATACTGTTGGCAAATGCAGCATAATGAAAGTATTAAAGGGGGTATGCGGGCGAAGCCGTGAGTGGGGCGCTAGTACTTGATAAAAATAATATTTTTTTTGTAAAAATATTTACCTACACTTGTAAGCTTTATGCAGTGATTTAAATTAAAAACACATGTATAAGCATCTAAATTTTTTAATTAAATACTTACGTATGTTAATAATATGATTTTAAATTAAGTAAATTTTCTGAAGTGTTAAGCTTAAAGGACTTTTATATAAATAATTTGTCAAATAGATGCTTAGAGAAAAAAATATACAAAAAAAAAATGGCTTAAATTTTTTTTTAAAAACTAATATTTTTTAAATAATTACAATATATTTTTTATATAATTAAAAATAATATACGAAATGGATCTTGTGAGATGTTTTTTTTTATTTTAATTCTAAATATTAACTATAAGCAATTGACTAATAATAACAACATTTTCTTAATTATTACTACGATCCATAAGTTGCTAGCAACTAGCAACAATAAAATTTGACATAATTACCGCATAATCATCTATAGGTATTATAAAAACAAATATAATTCAAAGTTATATTTTATATTTAAAAACTAAATACAATATGT
>DWLH01002651.1:0-10528 GCA_018249795.1 Heliconius telesiphe telesiphe | reverse complement strand
GCTGTATCCCGCACACAGCAGGGAACCTAGTGTTAAGACACTCTGTTCCCCACTTTCTGCCGAATTCTGGAGACATTGCGTGTTGAGTGGCAGAACTCAACGCCGCGCTTAGCCTCGACACCAGAGTAAATATTTCATCTCCTCGAGTGGGGATCGAACCCACTACCAGTCGATTTTACAGTCACACTTCGTGCCGCCGCGCCACGACTGGCCTCTAGAAGTTTATCGTTAAAAAAATATTATCTTGTAATTGAGACTCAAACGCGGCTTTGCTTACTTAAATTCATTTTTATATTATAGCCAAAGGATAATATTTTTTTAAATATACATATATTTTTTTTTAAGAAAGTATCCTATATCCTTTCTAATAGGTCTTGTATATTCATCAGAATATACAAGGCCTAGGAGAAAAAGAACAGGAACTAGAATGATTTCTAAAAAAAATCAATATTCATATAATATAACAATATAGTGACTTTAGAAAATTATAAATTGTCAAGCTTGTTCGTTAGAGAGAAGGCTATCTGCATCGGCTCGCTTATACTAGTCAGAAATGACATTGGTTAAACCGCGACCAGATATAACGGCGCAACCCCTCTCAGGTAGGTTTGAAGTTTTTGAAGAGAAAATGGAGATAGACATGCGATAGGAATTGCAGCGTTGAGTTCCGCTACTCAACACGCAATGCCTCCAGAACTTAGCGGAAATAGATAGATAGAGTGCGCGGGATTCAGCGTGAAGCTGATTTAATTGATTACATATTAGAAAATCAAAAATTAAGATACATACATATTGTCTCTTTTGACATACATAGCTCAGCTCTAACATGATCTAACCAATAATAATGATTGATAATAATTTGTGTAAAGAACGAAGTGTCTTGACTCTGGGATCTCTTTGTAATGACTGCAATAATAGCAATGTAGTCACTAGGCAAAGGAAACCTAGTTTATTTTTATTTGTTTATTTTTTGGTAGTTCGTTCGGTCGTACGTAGTTACCGGCCCATCCCAATCTGCTGACTTGTAGTGCCAGATGCGACGAGTTGCGGGAGTTCTGCAACTGCTGCGCTTAATGGGCACGACACTCCGTACCAGGCAGTGGCGAAAACCCCAAAGGGGCATTGACGACAACCTGGTACTGTTCCGGATGTGGAGTCAGCAGAAGGGCCAATAAGGAGGCATTGTGGTTGTCCACGTCCGGGAGTCGGGTAGGCGACTCAACCACTCGGGACAATCCGTTCTCTATAGCAAGGTCATATACAGACCACACACAACCACCATGCCGTCTCGAGATGGTGGGGGACGGCATTTAGGTTGGAATGAAGACCCGATATTGTAAAAGTCCACATTAAGCGTGGTAGGGTTTGCCGTAGAACGTACGCCTCGTTTGCCCTATCTTTAGCGCGGAACTGTGGCCCCCCAGAATTCGAAGGGCGGCCTGAGTTTAAAGACTCAGGGAGGGATTCTCCAGCACCGGAGGTCCTCCTGGGGTAGTTTCTCTTTAAGTGCTACTATCATATTCTAGGAAAGGGTGGGGGTTGGGCGCCGGAGCCCGGCATTACCTGAGAACAAAATGAGCAAAATGAGAACAACCAGAGACAATATGCCTGAGGGACTCCCCAGGTC
The DNA here is from genome assembly GCA_018249795.1 of Heliconius telesiphe telesiphe. NCBI lineage: Eukaryota > Metazoa > Arthropoda > Insecta > Lepidoptera > Nymphalidae > Heliconius > Heliconius telesiphe. The sequence continues at coordinate 8,901 of DWLH01002651.1, read as the reverse complement.
GATGGACACGTCCGACAGATGTCGATAGTGTCATTTTATCATAATATGTCTCTGGTAGTACCGTGTCTTGATAACTTCGTCCATAATTGCACAGATAAAATCTTCAGTTTTCTCGAAATGATCCCCGAACTGTAACCCAGATAAGGAGGAAGCAGTAACCATGTCCGAGCCCACTCTATGGAATTTACCATGCAGCTCCTTACTCTTTCACACAACCATTCGATCAGAAGTACTAACTACTACAGGCCTACGCCAGTTCTCTTTGCCTAAGGAAAGATGAGTTTGTCAACTGCTACCACATCCTTATACATATCCACGTTAATCTTAACAAAAAATCTCTAAGACTGCTTGCCACGTGATTATGGAGGTTCTTGACATTCAAAAAGCCCACTTTATTATTATTATTCTACTATCCTACTAATATTATAAATGTGAAAGTTTGTGAGGATGGATGTTTGTTTCACGTTTTTGCAAAAAATACGTAACGGATTTAGATGGAACTTTAAAGTAATATGCATCAGAATAACACATAGGCTACAATTTATAAAAATATTTTGTATAATTTAACAATAAATTTAATTGGGCAATGCTACTTTTGGGTACCTAGGAGCGTCATATATATCTATATATAATTTCCCTTGAGTGGGAATCGAACCCACCGCCGTCGCGTTTGCGGTCAAGATGCTGTCCCATGCTGTCCCGCGCTGTCATGGTTTCCCAACTAATCACGTAAAGAATAAGGTTCAATGACCTGATATTGTTTTCTCATATCAGAATATTCTAGAATTACAAAAAATTGTAAACAAATAAATTAGCATTTTTTAAAATTAGTATTGATTATTTAATTAATATTATATTTTATTAGAATAATCCAGTATGCACAAAAAAGCTTACCTGCATATAAATTATATTTAAAAAAAAAAGAATTATTGATATTAAATGTAAACTAATAACAGTGTCTGACAACCTACAACGTTTAACTGTATTCGCGATGGTTGTAAATTCAATTTCCACTCGGAGGAACTATTTATTATATATTATTATCTATATATTATTACTAGCATTACGCCATCCCATTCGTACGTGAAAAATCAATAAGCACTTTATTCCTATACTAATTAAGAGTTAAAATTACAAATTGAGATGTCTCTGTTCTTGAAAATGATAATATTTCATAAAAATAAATATAATAAAGCGGAAGAGTTTGTTTGTTTGTTTAAATGCTAAGATCTCCGGATCTACTGATCCGATTTACTTTCTTTTTATTTTGTATGAAAGCTGCATTCTTCAGAACTGCTATAGGCTATATAACATTACGGTGTAAGTCGTAGTTAGCCTTAAATAACAAAATAACAATGATAAGGAACGCCATCGAATTGCTTTAATATCGCTTTAAACGCGTGCGTTACACACATAGTGTATTATACGTCACTACGTTGTATGACAAAAATATTCTATTCCATTAGATCTAAAAACAAGTCTGCGACACCATGTATCTATTTCTTATAAATAAGTTACAATTTGTGACAAAAAATAATTGAAAATCGTAAAGGGATATCATTCATCGATTTTTATTTCACATTTATATTAAAAACTTACGAGCGACATTTATTTCATCATCAAGAAAATTTAATGAAGATAAATCTTCGGCTTTTATAGCATGTAATTTGGACGTGAACTGTTTGAGAAAATGTAAAATTAATATAATTCAACGCTCTGTTTACAGCCGCATGCCTAGGCTCAAGTCCCGCGAGGGGCGCCCTTGCCGCCGATTTCGTCCTAGCAAGCAGCGACGTAGTGCTTGCACTTTCTCAAAATTATGAAAAATGATTAAATGTATAAATTATATAACCAATCTTATAGCAAATGCAGCATAAAAAATTACTTTGTAGTATGCGGGCGCAGCCTGGAATGGGCCGCTAGTATTTCATAATAAAATTTAATCCCTATTTTATTCCCTTATTATTATTACCCCGGCCGTCGTGACGTTTATTGGTTCATAAACCTGACTGACTGATATAATACCATTCTCCGTAACTGATTGACTGACAGCCAACGTAAAACTCTGAAATTTGATGTTCTCGGTTATGGAACCCATAACTACCATCGTTTACAATCAGCTGTCCCTACGCCTGTTGCTAATGTAGTTACTTGAACCCCCACTTGAATAATTTAATAACGCTTTATAACGCACATAGCAGGGTAGGGAGAGGGCGGGAACCTAGGAACCTGGTATTCCGCCGGACATACTATGGAGCAAAACTTACTAATTACCCTAGATTACTATAATTATATTAATATGTGGAAGATGTTGTGTCTCAGTGGCCACTTGTTGGAATGCATCATTTTCATTTCTTTGATCTGGTAACAAGACGAAACGCGGCGTTGAGTTCTGCCACTCAATATCTCAAGAAATTGGCGAGCATACCAGCTACGTCACCACATTAAAATATTTAACTTTGAAATTTAACCTTTGAAAGGTTTTTAGTTAAAAATAAACAGCCTTTCCTTTTTAAATATCCAAAAATATCGACTCAATGCTAACAACATTATAAAGTTGCTTGCTTAATATTTTAAATAGCGATTTTGATAATTATTCTTTCGTAAAATAAAAGCTATTTTCCTTTAAACTTTTAATTTCATATATCGTGGGAAATAAATTGAGTGAATGTTGCTCTAGAACTGTAATTTCAAGTGAGAATGCGATAATAACAAAAATTTCGTCATTATTATCCTTAGACGTCATTCGTATCCGTAGCGGGAGTGTCAAATTGTAAGCGCTACTTTTGTGGGTTTGATTACCATATCGTATGTTCTCTTTTTTTTTTAATGTCGAATACCTCTAGAATTCGACAGGAAGTGAAGACTCAAATATTTTAATGGAAACGGAGTGTCTTAATATTAGGTTGCAAGGTTCCCTCTGCCTACCCTGCCATGTGCGGGTATAGCGTGAAGCTAAACAAAATTCTAAGTAGTTATGTAAATAGTATAATAATCCGGACAACTTCATTAAACATTTTCAAATTGATTTTAAATACTCTATAATTTTTGCTTAATAGAAGCTTCTGCTAAGTTTAATAGATTAAAAAAACAATTTAAAAGAAGTTCGCAGCAGGATAGACAACTCATAATTATAAATATACAAATTTATACCAATATCTTATAATTAGTAATAAAAGAATATATTTAAAAATATTTTGTTTTATTTTACGCAAGCCAGATAGAACGGAGCGCCAAGCGCTTCGGAATCTGCATACCTCTTTCGCCTCTTCATACTTACCCTCCAGGGGGCTCTTTTGCCGTTTCTGTGACCTTCCTCCAATATTATTGATACTGTATTCTCAACCAAGGTCTACCCCTGCTCCCCTTACCACTCACTATTGCTTAATACAAACATACTCGTAGGTAATGTCTATTTACATTTTTTGTTGATGTATCCTGTAAACCTGGGAACTTAGTATTAACACAAATTAACACACTTCCGTTCCCCAATTTCCGCCGCCATATTAAGGGATTGCATTTTAAGTTGCGGAACTCAACGGCTCTGTTTACCTCGTCACCACAGCAAGGAAATATTTAATACTACATTCCCCCGAGTGGGAATCGAAGCAACAACCGCCGCGATTGCAGTAGAATGCTTGTGTCCGTGCGCCATGACAGCCTCAATGCTATTTAATAATAATTTTGATTTAATATATCTAACCCTATTTCCTACTAATATTATAAATGTGGAAGTTCGTGAGATAGATGTTAATTATTGATTGTTATATACTGAAGGGATTTAGATGAAATTTTAGAGTAATAAAACTTATAAAAATGAAAATCAGCTTCACGTTGTACCTTCACACAGCAGGGTAGCAATTATCTACCGAACCCCCGATCTACTCCTTAGATATGGCTTCCAAACCACCTGACCAGTTATTTAGAACCGATATTTCGACCACACAAAAATAACAAAGCGTGTGGTCAAAAACTTAAATTTCCAGAAATTAAATGTATGTACTAATTAAATGAAAAAGTTATTTAAAATACATAACTAATTATATTGTAAAAATTCAAGTTGAAAGCAACAAAAAAAACGTTACAAAATGACATATAATTAATTAACACAGAGTAATTAAAACCTCTGCGCCCTATATATTAATTAAGCATAAAAAAAAGCTTTTTGCAAAAAACCAATGAAGAAGAAAGTGGGGAACGGAAGTGCCTTAAAAGGGAACGGAGTATCTTATATTGATGAAGATACAGCTTGGAGCCGCTTCTACCTGCGATTTAGTCCGCGTGTTCAAATAAAAATAACTAGTTCATCACGACATATTCCAAGTATGTTTAGTAGCCCTGACGCAGGTACAGTGACAGTGACAGAACCTAGTGTTAAAACACTCCGTTTTCCACACGGAACTCGACGCCGCGCTTTGTATTGTTACCAGAGAAAATAAATAATGTATTCCGTGGACACGACGGCCACCTTAATTAAAAAAATCTTATATCACGCTGTAAAATAATATATAACAGTTAAACTGTCGTTAAAGTCTGAATCATTTTGTAGGAATTTTGAGTATTGGAATTTCTCATTAATTATAAAGGACGGAGACAGCATTTCGAAGAATATTCAATCAAAAAAATATATAAAAAAACACTCTACCGAAGAATAAAAAATGTAGTGACGTGACACTCTCTTTTTGTTTTAAATTGACATCAAAATATAAGGTTATCATTTTGACATGTATTTGATTTTTTATTGACATATGTTTATTTTTTTACTTCAAGCTGTATCCTGCATATTATAGCAAAGTATGTAGGTATAGTAAGCCTATCGTTAAAAATTGTAACACTTTTAATTGATATGTTAAAAATATAAATTATATTTGATTTTGTGATCCAGATTTGTGTTTGATTTTGTCTTGCCAGAACGGGGAAATTAAATAATTAATTCCCGGCGAAATCGAACCCACAACCATCGCACAATTCGCAAATACTCTCATCCGCTCTCCCACTGCTCCACGGTTTCCTCCACGGTTGAAAAGAAAATCCTAAAATTCGTTACATTAAAAGGTTCATACTATTTTTGTAACTGTAAACTAAACGCGCCCTACATCTAAAAATAAAATTATTTTAAACAAATGCTGTGGCCGAAGCTGTTTTTTGATTCTTTTCTATACTAATATTATAAAAAGAAAGTGACTGTAGACGCGGCGGTTGTGAGTTCGATTGTCACGCGGTGGAATGGATTGTTTTAATTTTTTAGTTTTGAGTTGAGTTCCGCTACTCAACTGTTTTTTGCTTAAAAATAATGAATATTTTTATAAAACAAATTATTACTGTACCTTAGTAAAAGTATCAAAAGTTCCCATAAGTCTTCCCAAATTTTGGACAAAGTGCATGGTAAGTGTCGGAGCTCAACGCCACGCTGTGTTACAAAAGTCATTTAAACGTGAATAAATATTGAGATTAGTGTCATCGTTGAAAATCGAACCCACAACCGTCGCGTTTACACTCAAATTTGCTCCTCAACGACACAACAACATCCTTTTTTTTTTCTAAATTTAAATCGACACAGATTCATAATTTCCAAATAAATTATTTACTTTTATTGTATTTGTAGTTAAATTTTACGCAAGCCGAAGGTTTCAAGGCAAAAAATTGTAACTTATTTATTCTAAGTAGACTACTTCAAAGTCAGTGTTGCTCGTTTCTATTTAACCGATTTCAAAAGAAAGGAGGTTAACATTTTTCCTATATTGACGTATGTCATATTGTTGAAATTAATATTGTAAAAAAAAGTAAAAAATCACAGTTTTGGGTTTTATTACATTAATAAAGGCACACAATAATAGTTTTTGTTATATTATATGTTGGATGGTAGACTGTAAACGAGTTACAGCTTTATTATGTGTATAGATAAGCATTAAGAAAAATATTCTATTTATAAATTTAAAATGTCAAACAATGCGTTCACACGACCCAAGTCGTTCAATGAACTTAGCCGGGGAAAATTATTACATAAGTTATATAAGAAGCATTTTATAAATTATAGGTCGTGAGACTGTAAATGTGACAGGTTACGGGTTGGATTCCCACTCGAGGAAATGAAATATTTCATATTTTCGTTATCCTCGCACTGGTAAAAAGGCAAAAGTGCGGAGTTAAGTTACGCCACTCAAAACGCAATGCCTTGAAGATTGGGCGAGAAGTGGGGGAAAAACAAAATATGATCAACAAGGCCGACGCACGAAGTGTTAAGTTACTCCGTTCTCCACGCACTATATGTAGTGTGTTATATTTATTTTATTAATTAAATGTTTTTTTTTATTAAAAAAATAAATATATTAAATGTTATTTATTTTTCAATGATTTAAAAAAAAACATCAGCATAACTGATTTTCCTACATTTCTTCTCTGTGTAACTGTGCCAAATTTCATACTTCTCTGCCTCCACGGTTTTGGTAGAAAATGTACAAAATTTTTGTATCACGTATACCTATATAGATATATAATAGTATTTCTATCTACAAATATTTAAAAACGCGTACAAATAATAATCTGAAAATAAAGTCAATCATCAAAATTATATATATATATATATTAATTTATTTATTTATTAATTTATTTGATTTATTAATTTGATATATATATATCAAATACGCCATAACTCGTCGGTTGTGGCCTTGATTCCCATTTATGGGGATGAATTATTATCATTTCCTTGCTTTAGTTGTTGAATATCGGTCGCTTTGTCATCGGCAGAACTAGACATCACGCTAAAGCACCGTTTGGCTAGGTTCGACCTCATATGGAGCCACTTCATCGTATACAACGTAGAGCCGTTTGCATACCCAATTTAGCAATTTATTTACCCATAGTTTGGGACCCAATAATCTGTGAAAGGTCCACTTTGTCTTTGCATAGAGGCCTCTTCTCGCTACGCATTCTCTGCCGCATTCATCATGCGGAGTGTTCCGGACAACTCTTTGTACAGTACCTCACACTCACTAGTGTGCGGTTATGTAGGAGCTTCCACGCGTCATACATCTGAGGAATGGCCTACCTGTGGCCGTGTTTCCGGATCGATACGACATGAATACCTTTAATAAGCGCATCTATCTCCACCTGAAAGGCCGTCAACGCACGTACCACCAGGTGATCCGTGCGCTTGTTTGTCTTTATCCTTTCCATAAAACAAAAATAAAAAACGGACTGTCTAAGCATAAGGTTTCCTCTGCATACCCCACTATATGCAGAATACAACATGAAGGTAAAATAATAATAATAGAGTAACTATAAAACAAGGAGGTTACTTTTTTTTGGATTATAGACACACTACAAAACAAAAACGATTTATTGAGATGTTTCGCACTTTTCTCCCATAGTAGACGAAGGAACACTAGTCGTGTTAAGACACTTCATTCTCCACTTTCCGCCCAATTTTCCGAGATACTGCGCTGAGAGTGGCGGATCTTAATACCGCACTTTGTCTACTATAGGGAAAAATATATCTTAATCATTCCTAAGAGTGGAGATCGAACTTACAACTCAATCATGCTTACAATCAAACCATGTCCCACTGCGCTACGACAGCCTCAACGTTGTTTTATATTATGTACAAACCATGCACAAACCTTCACCTACCCGCAGAGCTGGATGAAAATAACTACAATTATATATACATATATATCAAACTCTCAGTTATATATAACACAGGACACTTTCTAAGTGCCCAAGGTAAATCTGACACATATGTTACATCGAAACGATTGACATATGTGTCAGGTAAATGGACCTCAATAAATGGATTGTTTAACATAAAAAAAAATCAATTCGCACTAGTAGTTCCTAAGATTAGCGTGCTCAACCAAATAAACTCTACACCTATGTAATATTAGTGTGTAATGTAACTCTTCAGCTTTTAATATTAGTATAATATTTTATTAATAGACAATTTTTAAGTGGTCGCGTTACATCAACGTGGCCCTGGAACTAAAAAACATCAGCTTTCAAATCTAAACGTTGCAAGTACAGTGGGTGTACAAGTTACATTTTGCCTGACGTCATGTAATATAGCTTATTCTTATTCTTTAATAAATAGGTAATATTTACAAAACAAAATAAAAAAAAATCAGCTTCACGCTGTATCTCGCACACAGCAGGGTAGGCAGAGGGAATCTAGTGTTAAGACATTCTGTTCCCCAGTTTCTGTCGAAGTCTGAAGGCATTGCGTGTTGAGTAGCAGACTCAGCGTTGAGTAGCTCAACGCCGCGCTTTGACTCGACACCAGAGCGAAGAAATGGAAATATAAATTTAAGTAAATAATTCATATCCTCGAGTGGGGATCGAACCCATAATCAGTTGGTTTTACAGTTACACTTTTGTGCTCCTGCGCCACGACTGGCCTCACAAAATGTCTTCTTAAATTCAAACTCAACTGGTTCCCGAGATTAGACCACTCAACAAAATCAGGTGAACGGTTTGTTCAGCTTTATAATATTATCTATATATGTAAAAGGACATGTACCTGACTGACTGAGGTAAGACGCACGCACAGCCGTAACCGCTGTGCGTAGAAACGTGACATTTGGACAGATGTTTATTTTCGTAATCTGGACATCCACTAAGGCATTTTGAAAAATTTTAACCCTAAAGGGATAAAATAGGGTGAATAGGGGATTTTTTTTTTAATCGGCACCGATTTTTATAAAATTTGAAATTCAGACTCTTAAAAATATTTTATTGAACACGTGTTTCGTGGTTTTTTAGAATTCATCCCCTAATAGTGGAAATAAAGGATTGAAAGTTTATATGGAAAAATCTTTAAATTGCCAACGATTTTTATAAAAAAAATAATTCAGACTGTTAAAAATATTTTATTGAACACGTGTTTCGTGGTTTTTTTTTATTCATCCC
>DWLH01002650.1:0-10532 GCA_018249795.1 Heliconius telesiphe telesiphe | reverse complement strand
AAGATGGCGAAGATGAGTCCAAATTGAACGAGAAAGCCGGAGAATATATGAGGGAACTGCTTAGCGAAAAAATTAAATTAAATAATGCAAAGTTTCCCATATCATCCAGACTGATAGACCAAGGTATGCCTATATGTTGTTTGCTCATAATATTTTCATAATTGTTTTAAAATATTTATTTTCATATAATCAATATAAATACAAAAAGTACTAACACATGCAATTAACAACGTTGTCTTTTTTTTTCAAACAACAGTTCTCTTCATGAAATACCATTAGTCTTTAAGATACTTGTGAACTTTCAATTCTTTAATAACTACTTGAAATAATTATGTCGTAATCTTAATTTTTTTTTTGTGTCATATCTTTAATTCATATTCAATTTTGGTTGTATGATAAACAAATATTGTATTTTATACATATATTTATTAAATTATTAGTATTTTTCTAGCATTAGTGTGGTATAACACATTAAAAATGTAAAACAACAATTGTGTTTCTTATAGAGGTTACAAAAGTCCAAGCATGTGGACAAATTCCAGCGCAGGAGTACAAATACTTAGATGTATACAGAGAGAAAAGGATTAAAGTAACTGTCAAAGTTTTGGTGCCAGTCAAGGAACATCCTAAGGTAAATAAATATTATTAAATATTTTATTTAAATTTGAGGCATAATTATTGTTATTATTTATAAAAGGAATGTTTGCTTAGAGAATTGTATTAAAACTATATTTATCAATTGGAAAATATATTTTAATATTATTATTAATTAATATAATGCCACTTAATAATATACTGGTCCATTGGCCATTGTTGTAAACGGATTGTACTGTTCCATGATAATCATTCCCTTGAGTTATGGAGGAAACCTACAACATTTACTTTAATACAATCATCTCATTTACAGTCATTGCTGCCTCAGTGCAATATAATATAGGTATATAAAAGATTGTTTTTTTTTTTCTTAAAAACTAAATTACGGAAATTGATCTCTATAGGTAAACTTTGTTGGTAAGCTGCTTGGTCCTAAAGGCAGCAAAATGAAGCAGTTACAAGAGGAGACTATGTGTAAAATGGCTATACTCGGCAGAGGATCTATGAGGGACAGGTATATGTTTAAAAGTAGCTTTAATTTGAACCTTGTACACAAAGTTTGTTATATTAATATATATTATGTTAGCTTTGTGTCATGCATATAGCAAGGAATAACAAGAAACCAATTATGTTTATTAATCTATTCCATTCTTCATTTTCCATCTAATTTTCAAGACATTGCATTTCATTGAGTCTCAATAAAAGCATATAGCGGATCTCAGCACCCTGCTTTGTCTTCTTACCAAGGCAAAAAAAAAGTTGTTCCAATGGGAATCTAACCAATAACACTAGTTTTTACAGCCAGATGCCGTGCTGTTTTAGCACTTAAACTGCAACACTAAACATTACAAACCCTGTACATACCCTTTTCTAGTCGAGTTCTGTAAAAGAAGGAGGTTATCAATTCAACTGCATTTTTTTAATGTATGTTACCTATAAAATTTTGACTGGGTGAACCAATTTTGATGATTCTTTGTTCCCATTTTAATTTTGTCTATTTCTGACAATGGGACCCATAAAATAATCACATAAGTCTTAAATTGGAATTGGATGAATAATTTAACTTCACTTCTCGCCAATAGATTTCGATGATTCTTTTTTTATTAGAAAGCATACACTTCAAGGGTAGTTTGATGAAGGTTTGTTTAGATTTGTTGAAATTGAAGAAGTCGATTTTTTCTGAGCTTGCAAGGGTTGTACTAGGGCCATTTCAAGGTCATAGGGATGAACTCACGTTACATTTTTAGTAACATTATTTTCGGAAATAGTCGAAGGATTTTCTTCACCACAGAGCTCTAAAACTCCCAACGATATTCGCCTCGTTTTTTTTTTGTTTCTGTGACGCTGTGAGCATTCGCGGGACCCACTTTGCACTGACTTTTAATAGATTAAGCCAGTCATGAAAATAGTATGTATGGTATCGATAGAAACGCTAGTGATAGTGATCTCCGCAATTTTTTTAACCTTCATTTGTGCATTCAATTGCACATTTTCTCAAGTTTTTGACATTTTCAGCCATACAGGCAGTGACCGGGTCACCCAAGTGAGGGTCGTATTCAATGCACTAAGTTATAAGAATGTACTAAGTAAATCATATCGATACCGACAATACATTGAATGTCCCTCGTACATCCACAATTTCTTGAGGAAAAGAATCGTGAGAATGGCATACAGATAGACTTACATGAAATATATCGTCGGCGTCAGTACAGGAGCTTCTGCGCGACGAGAATACTTTAAATATATACTGAGATTTATCGAGCCAGCATGCTTCTAAGCTAATTTATTATTGCACCACTAGATAGATGGATAATTTAATAAATAATTATCATGAAAAAATAAATAAAAAAATGCAGTTAGATCCTACAAAAACTGTATGTTAATTAATATGAGTTTCACGCTGTATTCCGCACATAGCAAGATAAACAGAGGGAACCTGTTGAGTGGCGGAGCTCAACGCCGCTTTTTGCGTCGTCCCCAAAGTGAAGAAATGAAAGTATTAAATATTTCATTTCCTCGACTGGGGACCCACAACCAGTCGCGTATACAGTCACACACTTGTGCCTCTGTGCTACGATTGGCCTGGTGTTAATTAGGATTTATTTATTAAGATATAAAAGTGATAACTTTTTTCTTTTGAAATACAAATCTCTAAAAATACATCTTTTACACTTATATTTAATTAAGTATTTTTTTTACTTTTACAGACAAAAAGAAGAACAACTACGTACGTCTCTAGATCCCAAATACGCTCATCTATCAGATGAGCTCCACGTCGAGATATCGGCACTAGCTCCTCCCGCCGAAGCCCACGCTAGAATTGCATACGCCCTCGCCGAAGTAAAGAAATATTTGATACCGGATGCTAATGATATGATGAGGCAGACGCAGATGAGGGATATTATGGAGAGAGGTTCGATTTTTATTGATTTTATTTTTTTTGAAGTATTTAAAAATTGGTAGCAAAATTTAAAAATCTTAGCAAATGAAAATATGAACTTGCTACTACAATGTAAACTCTATATAACGTCTGTCATTTCATTGGTACACTGTACCAATAATAGTACTCTAGTACGTTTGGTTTACCTATATTTAAAAATATAGTTTTTTCTTTAATATATGCATTATTTTAAATCAAAATAAAATCAGCTTCATGCTGTATCCTGCACACAGCAGGGTAGGCAGAGGGAACCTAGTGTTAAGACACTCCGTTCCCCACTGTCTGCCGAATTCTGGAGGCATTGCGTGTTGAGTGGCAGAACTCAACGCCGCGCTTAGCCTCGACACCAGAGGAAAGAAATGGAAATATAAATTTAAGTAAATATTTCATCTCCTCGAGTGGGGATCGAACCCACAACCAGTCGGATTTACAGTCACACTTCGTGCCACTGCGCCACGACTGGAATGGCATACAGATAGTGCATTATTTTATTTGATAATTACAATCAACTTTTTCCAATGTTTAGTATTTGTATGATTCCATTTGATATTTATTTTTATTTACACTTTTTTGTGCACAATTACTCATTAGGAAAAATAGAAGGATATTAAAACAACAAAGATAAAACAATTGACACTCAAAGTCTTATCGCTAATCAGCCATTTCTACCAGACAACCTTTGGGTTAGGAAATTTGGGATAAAATAGAGTGGGTGGTGTAAATAAACTTACATATCATATTAAATCCTAATACATATATATTTGAAAATATATGCTAATACAATATACTAATATATATAATAATACTATTTATAATAATGAGTTGTGCATATTGATATCATTTCAAGGAGAATCATCTTTCAAATAATAATTTTTAACTATTTTATTTATGTTTTTAACATTTAAAGATATTGAACGCTTAATATTTAGAGGTAGATCGTTCCACAACTTAAGTGAGAGTGCTCATAAAATCTAGTGGAATGTCTCGGAATTTTAAGAGCAAGATTCTCTATTGTAAATCAAGTCAAATAATAATATTTATTATCACGATTATTGGATCGTGATAATAGATATATGTATACAGAATGGAAGTGTCAGCACCACTTTAAATGAAACCATAGTTTTAACTACTCCATAAATTCTCAAAAATGAAAGTGGTTTTTTTTCAAACAATGTATATATATATATATATATAAGGAGCGCTTTTATATATATATATATATATATATATATATATATATTAAATGCGCAGTCCGTTTAGTGTTGTTACATAGAGTTTACATTATATAACATTTTTTATAACCATAATGTACAGATAAGTATTACTATGAATGATCTTTTTATCCTTATGGTTAAAAACACCAAATTTAATTTAAAAAAATATTTTAACAGTTAATTTATTTTGTTATCATTTCATTTTGTTATTGCTTATTTCTTTATTATGTTTTTATTTATTATTATATTTCTTAACATGAGTAAAATTCAAAGTATTTCTTTAAAATGTCCAGTAAAGTTGAGACTTGAGCCCAAATAGTTAATTGAAAAAAGCTTTATAATTAATCAAGTGATAACAATAGACAGAGAATATTAAGATAGTATATAAAGTTAAAATGATGAACAAAAAAAAACAAATAACATCAAGGTAATCAAAAATCAAAACCTTTCCCAGCTTCCTATACTTAATCAAAATATCAAATATGCTTATTAATATAAAATATTTTAAAAACATTCAAAATCGAAATGCAAATAAACTGTCATGTGAAATATTACAAAACAAACTATATTTTTAAATAAAAAATAACGATAACACCTAAAATAATATTCTCCAAAAAAAATGTTGTTGCTATTTCCTTACTATCAATGATATACTCGTCAAGTGACAATGACTCACCAAGTGACTATGTAGCATACTTTAGATAATAAAATATTAATAAGTATATTAATGTATTTTTAAATAATATTACGTTAAGGCGCAACGGCCATTATATTATTTTTTTTAAAAACTAACATAACACAAGAAAAAGCATTTAAATATTCAGTGATACATATATTTTATATCTACAAAAACAAAGTAACTAATGACACCACTTCCTATTAAACCTCCTTCCTCTTTCTCTGTATCAATTTGGAGTATTGTATTTTTTTTTTTAACTTATTTTAAAAATGAAAATATCTCAAAATTTTTCAATGACACAAAAATAAGTTATACCTAAAAAAAAATATTATTTATTAATTTTATTAGACCAGTCGTGGCGCAAGGGCACAAGCATACGACTGTAAACGTGACAGGTTGTGGATTTGATTCCTACTCGAAGTAATGAAATATTTAATATTTTTAATTATCTTTGATCTGGTAAAGAGGCAAACCGCGGCATTGAGTTCCGCCACTCAACACGCAATTCCTCCTTAATTCGGAAAGGGAAACGGAAGTGTCGTAATGAGACCAGTGTCTTAACACTAGGTTCCCAGATTCCCTCTGCCTACCTTGCTAAGTGCAAGATACAGCGTAAAGCATAATAATGTGCTAAAAGCTAAATACAATCCTTTCAATGAAGAAAAATCAAGATATACAAATATAAATAATTATTTGACAAAGAAATTACACCTTTATGAAATGTCAGAATTTGTTCTCGAGCTACTCGTTATTCGGGAAAAAATATTGTTATTTCTCCAACGGTATTGAATTTCGCCACTCAACACGCTTTTAAGAATTTGGCGGAGATAGTGTGTGTGAATCTTCGTGGAGAACCGAGTGTCACAACACTAAGTTTACCAGGTTCCCTCTGCCTACCCTGCTATGTGCGGAACTATAGAGTGAATTATTATTAGGTTCCTTCATACACCTACAAATGATGCAAGAAGAAAGAAATGTAATAAATACTTAGCAAAATATTTATTTATGGAAATTTTCTTCTTATACATACAAGCATTTGGACATTTGGACATACTTGGACATTTTAGATTTGTAAATTAATTATATTATTAAAATCTATACATAAAACGTCTATTCTAAACTTTAACACAATTGGTCGGGCTACAGTTATAGTATTTTAAGCATTTTAATGATATATTGTTTAAAATAAACAGAGGGAATCTAGAGTTGTGTTAAGACACTTCGTCCTCCACATTAAATAAACAAACAGTAAAAATCGACATTATTCCACCATTACGACATACTAAAAGGGCGCATTTGTCGCCAGATACGCGGAAGGCTCTACTAGACACGCCAGAAACCAACGTTGAGTACAGTTGCGTCGTCACCACACGTTCCCTATCCTACCAGAATCCTATGCTTAGGAGTGCAGGTTCGATTCCATTAAGATACATTTTGATATACTAACCGACATTGATACACACAGGGTTTGTAACATAAAAAAGGCAAAACAAATTACACATAGTGTATCAACACAACGCTGAAAAACAAGCAAAAATACTCTTAAAATTACTTTTTTCTTTCATTTTATAATTTATTTATTATATTTTGTTGATTTAAGTTTCATAATATATTTTAAATGACGTAATCTTTTAAATTACCTAATCAAAGATACAGACCATATTGACATACATATAATGCCTAACTTTAGAAAATACGTTTCTTTATTTGAATACAAATGTATTCTAATTAAAAAAAAATAAAGTGGAATTCTAATTTAACTTTAAAAACTTACTGAAAATTACATTTAGCTTACACCATTGTGGCTACGTTGTAAAGGGTTTGACCTTACACTATGGTTGTGGATTCGAATCCCACACAGTCGAAATCCACGACAATATTTTAAACAATAAATCATTAGGTTCTCTCTATTCAATTCATTATTGTACAAATTAAAAAAATCGACGATCATATCGTTGAAACATACCTGACTTCACGTGAAACATGTGGATATAGGATCGATTGGTCATAAATATTAAATTCGTCATGCCACTCAACACGGAACATTTCGAAACCTGATCTTATCCCTATTTTTTTCTCTGCTTATGTGACATTTCAAGGTGTGAAAGTAAAAACTTGTTTTGACTTCACGCTTTATCCTACATATGATGGGGTATGCAGAGGCAAGCTAATGTTGAAACATCTTGTTTCTCACTTTCCCTTCAATTTTCGAGGCATTGCTTGTTAATTGGTGAAACTCAACGCCCTATTTTGTCTCATCAGAACGGGGAAATTATTATTTTATTCTACCAGTGGGAATTGAATTCACAACCGTCGCGCTTACTGTCGTACGCTTGTTGGCTCTGCACCAAGTTGTTGTTCGTTAATAAATAAATTATCAATATTAACACGAGAGAGGTTTAGCTAAGAAATGTTGCATCTGATCCTGTCTCCCCAGGAGGCCCCCCTCCCCCGCAGCGCGCGCCGCGCCCCCCGCCGCCGCACCACGCGCCGCCCCCGCGCCCCCCGCCCAAGGCCAAGGTGTACAGCATCCTGGACCGCGCGCGCAGCGCCATGGAGGCGCCCTACCACTATGACGACCCGTACGCCGTCGTCGAGCCGCCGCCGGTGAGTTACATTAGATATAGGTACAGTACGATCGACGAGTCGTGGCCGACCTAAAGTTAACTGTAGATGGCTGCGCAGATTTGATTTTTGAACATTTTGCTTACTTTTTAATTATTTTCTTGGTTCGTCGACCGTACTGTTAATTAATTTAAGCAACAGCAGATTATTAATAGCTTCACGCATTTTACCGCATAGCTTCAGCGCATTTAGAGCACTTATATGCGCTAGATAAAGCGTGAATCCAAAAAAAATATACATTCCTTATTCCAGATGCCCCGCGGCCCGCCCCGTGAACCGGACTACTACTACGAGCGTCCAGACCGCTTCTACGAGGACGACGCTTACTACAAGAGCGAGGCGCGCGAGTACAAAACGGCCGCGCGCGACGTCGGCACGAGGCGTCCCGGGCCCTCGCACGCGCGCCACTACGCCCGCACCTCGCCCTACCCGCCGCAACGCGCCAAGTAGCCTATACATGCGTCTGTTCGTATTGTTTTAGCGTGTGGTGGCGGCTTTATATCATAGTGTTTGAGGTTGGGTACGCGTGGCTTCGGGCCCTCGACTAGAGGCAGCTTTATGATATGACAAATGTTATATTGCGAGACAAAACAACGCAAATACTATGCCTCGTGCGACGTTGGCACAACGTTTATAGGTCTATGCGGGTGTATCAGCGTTGTATCGTTGGCTAGCGTCGCCCTGCGTCCTCGCCTAGCGTGCGCAGACGGCTTTATATTTCTTGAGTATAGTGAGATAGGACTGTGTTTATAATTTTGTGTAGGTCTGTGTGTTTTTTCCAACGGGCTTTGAAATTATTATATTAAGTAAATATTTTTTTGGTTCCGAGTAAACTTAATGTTTATTGTTTTTTTTTTAATAATCTATGATACCTCAAATGGTGCTGCATTAGATATGTTTCCCCGATTGCCGATTTTTAGATTGATATTTAGAAGTTGCGTATATTATTGACTGCGTGATGTATACGTTAAAAAAGGGTGCGTAAGTTACCCGAATAACTTGCGACAAACTTATAACGATATTTTTATAAAGCCTCCATCCACTCGCATTTTTTGTTTGCTTATTTCTATTTAATTACCTTTTTATTTTTTTGCGGGTTATCGTTTTTTTTCGTTTTTTAATTTCACATTTGCTTTCCCATTTTAATGTTAACTATTTGTATTAATACTAAAGTTTGTTTCAGATCCGAACACAAAAAACGTTCACAATAATTGGTAAGTATAAAAAGGAAAATAAAAAAAAAGAATGTCAAAACGAAGACAATTTATCCACAACAGATAATAAAATATTGGAAGCCCAAAAACAAAATGGCGAAAATGCAAAGACCACAGAGAGAAATTAAAAAAAACGATTTATCAATAAATAATAATATTTCAATATACTTACTACAAAAATTGTGAACTAAACAGATTTTTGACATAAAATTATAGACATTACGACTTTTTAGAACAAATCAAATATTTTAAACTTATTATAATATATGTAATAGTAGTTTACAGATTATTAAAAATATACTTTACAGATAAATTGAAAAAAAAATACAAACATAACCTAGATGTTAAAATATATATAATAAATTAATTAGTGTTAGGTTAATACTAAAATTATGTTTTAAAATTTAAAACTTTATCGAGTTTCAAACATGTCTGAAGTAATTAAGTGTATCAAACTTTGTGTGACTTAGAAATAAAATTTATTCCAAAAATATAGTGATTTTTTAATTGATAAATCAATTTTTGTTTCAATAAAATTGGTAAAATCAAGTTCATTTTTTTTTACAAATATTTTTAATATTAAAGAGAATCCATTAAGTGCACCTTTAATCAAATATATATAATTATAGAATTTAAAAAAAGAGTTGAAAAAATATTTAGATATTGGTTATTGTTAAACATACTAAAGATTACAAAGTTATCTTGAAACTTCTATTCTATTTAAAAAAAAACAAATATTGAATTAATATTAAAATATATATTTAATTTGATTACAAAAAAAAGTATTTTTAGAATTAGAAAGTTAGATTCAAATATTAAAATAATAAAACCATTTAAAAAAAATATAACGTAAAAAATTGTATGAAAATAACAGTACCAGCAATTTGCGACGTCACTTTCCGTTTTATTAATAATATGAAAACTATACTATTAACCGCGTTTATTTTAGTTTTTTTCATTATGAATTATATATTTCTAACATTAATTATAAATATTAGTAACATTTAAATATAAATAAAGGAAACTAAAAAAAATTATATACTGGAGCATAGTTGTGATGATAAAGAATATGAGAATATGACCCATTTTTTTTAATATCTAATATTTTATTTTTCATTTATAATTATACTATAAATTGTTTTGAAACTGTAAATGAATACCTGAATAAAATAAAAAAAAATGAGGTACATAATACAACGACGTTACATAATACACAGATAAAATAAGAATTAATAAACACAAAAAGTCAATTTAAATGCTCCAAATATAGCTAAGAAGTTTTATTTTGTTAGTAAACTTTTTGAATAAATTTTGTTTACTTACTAAAATAATTTTGAAATAAACTTTAAATACATTTTAAAAATATATGACATAATATATATATATATATGTATAAAACAAAAATAATAGGTGTTCAGAATAAACTCAAGACAGGTAAGTGATATGATGATTCTCCAGCATAAAAATGCATGTCTAGTCTAATTTTGTGTCCACAATATCCAAATATTGCAGGTTTCAATCCCGTTCTACATTTTAAGTATCATTAAAATCATGTGGTGCTATTTTTGCTCAATATTAAGTGTTTCTTTTTTTTTTATGGAAAATGCATAAATTTAAATGCTTTTTACTTATTTAGAAATATACTTATTTAGAAAACGTATAAAAATTTGAACGTAGCGGGACTCGAACCCGCGCCTCCTGGAAACCGACCAGGCGCTCTGACCACTAAGCCATACGTTCTCATCAAGCTACGTCGAAATTTTTAT
>DWLH01002649.1:0-10533 GCA_018249795.1 Heliconius telesiphe telesiphe | reverse complement strand
TTCAACTTCCGAATAAGTACCGTCAATGTCAATAATAAAACAGATGGTGAATATAAAATATAACCTTGTAAAAAAAGTACGACTGGAACTGACATGGGTTTAGTATGGTAAAAATAATAAAATGAAAGCTCTCTATATAAAACAAACCAGTTGCAATTACAATTTAAATTTATTAAATGAAACGCTTGAAAAAGTATTTTTACTCTAAACGTTAGCGTTTTTAATTTTCGTATAATATTTCGTAACTAATAAATTTAAATGGAAACATTGGTGTTATTATAAAAGAACATGCACCAATCAAATCCAAGCCCATCCCTGAAAACTGCATTAAAATTGGACGCTGGTTTTGGATGAATGGTCGAGGATAAATGGACCATTGGTTTGCACAAACAGACACATACACAAACAAAAAAAAATCCTCTCACTCTAAACGCATATATAAGCTCCGTTCTGCCGTGGGTACACACAAAAATAAACACAACAAATCAACTTTTTTCTTTAGATATATGATTTATATCAAATTATAGAAAGGTCATTTACAATAACCCGATAAATTTACATAAAATATATTAAAATGATGTCAATCTTCAGAGGTTAAAATATAATATCGTACTCTTTTATATATTTTTAAAGATCAATGTTTTCGTAGAACATTGTCATTATGAATCTCATAAGGTTAGGGCGACGCATCAAATATAAGCGTTCAGAAAGCTCATTTTCGGCGACCTGTACTTAAAACGATGAAATACATGATTCATTTAAAAAAAATGGAGAAAAACGCTTATGTTTATCCCAAAACCCTCATCTATAAAGTATCTCTAAAGGAAATTTCTTTATAATCGATTCAGCGGTTTGGGCGTCACTGAAAGACAGACAGAGTTACTTTCGCATTTATAATAATAGTACAGAGACTTCAGGTTTTTCCTTTTTTATTTTCCACATTTACCTGAACTTCACTGTACACTACGTTGACAGTGGTATACTACAAAATACATAGATTGTCTGTAGATTGTAACCGAGAATGATATATTTGTCCAGATTGGATTTTAATTGACTAATTGGCTTGAGGCCGGTCGTGGCGCAGGGGCACAATGTGTGACTGCTTAGGTGTCGAGGCGAAGCGCGGCGTTGAGTTACGCCACTCATCGCGCAATGCCTCCACAATTCGGCGGAAAGTGGGGAACAGAGTGATTTAACACTAGTTATAGGCACAGGTACCTACCCTGCTGCTTGCGGGATACAGCGTGATACTGATTTATTTTATCTTTTAATTTTAGATTGGATTTTTTAATGCGTTCTTTCTTTTGAATGGAATGTGTAATTTTAATAATTTAAACTTTAAGAGTAAACTGGAGGTATTGAAACAGTCTCGAATATGAAATTATTTATTTAGATAAGGATTCATAAAGAGGTATAGATAACAACTTCTGATCCTAGTTGGCATTTCTATCTAATATCAAACTCTGAAAAAATAGTTGTATGTGAAAATTACAATAGTAAAACGCGTAGTAAAGCGAAGTTTTTTGTAGATATGAATATGTTCTTTTATTTTGTTGAACATTTTTTTGTTCCATTTTCAAAAGCTTCTGTTGCGCATACGATGATAGACATTTTATACCTACTTTTTTACACCTTGGGTTAAATAATTGAAATTTTGGTTCCCTACCATAAATAAAAATCCCTAAATATTTCTAGAAATAAATTTAACCTGTGTCATTCAGTGATAATGTAGCACTCTAATGGTAAAAGGATTTTTGAAATCGGTTCAGTAGTTTTTATGTTTTTTCACTACAAACAAACACACATACAAATCTTTCCTCTTTATATAATAGTATAGACATAGATTATATAAGCGTGTAAAAATGTAAAGTAATAGTGTATTTTTTTATTATAAAGCATCCCACGTGTAAAACCCGTCACTGATTTACATGCGAAGCACGTAAAATGTAACGGGCGAGTGACAGTGAATGGCTTAATCTAGAAATGAAAAGCAACATATAGGTCAAATTTTCAGATACAAAATACAGCCTTAAATATTATGCAAAAGATATATAAAAAAAAATCTAACATAATTCGAAAGTATACATTTTTATATTAGAGTTTATTATTAGAGTGGAAAAATAATTACAATTGATTTACCCTAACGGAAATCGAACTCACAATCATTGGGTTTACAGGCACGATTGCCTTAATATATAAAACATGTATAATGTTAAGTTAAGTTAGCCCGCCATCTTGGGTGTTCCGCTATATTGGATTTAAAATGACGTCACAAAACGACCAAGCATTGTCATCTAAGCTTGATTGCCTTCACTGAAGTGAAGAAATGAAAATATTCATAAATAATATATTTTTTCCCCTGAATGGAAATCGGACCTGCTACCGTCACGTTACATTTAGACACATGTGCTCCTGCGTCACAACTGCCTCAAATAAAAAAAAATTATATTACATATATGATAAATATAACATTTGCTAAGCACTCGTGATTTGTAATCACTTCATAAAAAAACGACAGCCAATCAAGTGAACGTTTCTCTCTTTCAGTGATCAGTGAGGCGGATGTTTTTTTTCCAACGTTACATTCGTTTTCAGCCGAATCTTTTGATGAAATTTTTAACAAAATGTTTTTATTTTTGTTATTTTGTATGTTTAATTAAATCGATCTTTTGAAGTGTAAATATATATGTACATATTTATATTTATATAGTGACAATTTCGTACTGATACTATATTTGTACTTCAAAGCTATATCAAAACAATGGTATAAATGCTTAAGGATCCCACAAATTTTATGTTATAATAATATCTCGCATATAGCAGCGTAGACTGAGGAAACATGGGAGCCTAGAGCTAAGATAGCCCGTTCTTATATTTATAATTCCGTTTTTCACTTTCTGCCGAATTCTGGTTGTTCAGTGGCGGTGTTCAACGCCGCGCTTTACCTCGTTACCAGAGCACGGAAATTAAAATATTGTTTGTTTGTTTAATCACGCTGTATCCCGCACACAGCAGAGTAGGCAGAGGAAACTTAGTGTTAAGACACTCCGTTCCCCACTTTCTGCCGGATTCTGGAGGCATTGCGTGTTGAGTGGCAGAACTCAACGCCGCGCTTTGCCTCAACACCAGAGCGAAGAAATGGCAACATACATTTAAGTAAATATTTCATCTCCTCCAGTGGGGATCGAACCCACAACCAGTTGGTTTTACAGTCACAGTTTGTGCCGCTGCGCCACGACTGGCCTTAAATAAAAATATTAAATAATAAATACAGCTACATTGATGAATTTTACTAAAATTTTAAGCTTGTTTAATATATGTTATTACTTGATTTGATTAACGAAGTCTGTAGACTGAAACGGTAAATTATTCCCATTTGTTTGTCTGTAATTTTGTTAAGCAACATTATATTCGGATTTTCTAATTAAATATAAGACGAGCTTGTGTTAATTAATAATAATAACCACATTGCTTTAGAATAAACATCGCTATAATTCTTAATAATAATATAAAATAAAAAATAAATTATTAAAGAACTCGACTATATAAAAATGAAAAAAGAGATATATATATATATATTAAATTTTTTTTTTTTGCACAACTTTATTATCTACAAGTAAAAAGTAATATAATATAAGAAAATATACTGTTACTTAATAAAATGACAGTATATTTTTTTATAATAATAAAAAAAAAAAATGGTTGCAATAGTGCTTAAAATATGATTTTTTTATAGTATGGTGTTATGTATTAATTAGCCAGATTGCCACTACCATAAAATTGTATTAAAAAAGCAAACCGTATAGTGAGATAAAACAATTTTAATGCTCCATAACTTGCTGGAGCACGCTGGAGGCTTTTGCTGCCACAAGTATAAAGTTGATTTAATTATATTATACGATGCTTACGATTACAGAGAAACAGTATATATTTTTAGATAAAAAACCGGTAAAATGTGAGTCGGACTCGTCGGAGTTTGCGATTGGTATAAGACACTCCGTTCCCAACTTTCCACTGCGTTACGTGATGTGTGGCGGAACTCAACGCCGGGCTTTTTGCCTTGGTGTTAGAGCAAAAAAATGAAAATATTATGAAACTAGAGAGCGCGAGAGGCTTCGTCCGCTTATTTGCTCCCTTAGGGGTGAATTCTAAAAAAAACCACGAAACACGTGTTCAATAAAAAAAAATTAACAGTCTGAATTTAAATTTTAATAAAAATCGGTGGTGATTTAAAGATTTTTCCATCTAAACTTTCAATCACTTATTTGAACCCTTAGGGGGTGCATTCTAAAAAACCATGAAGCACGTGTGCAATGAAATATTTCTAAGAGTCTGAATTTCAAATTTAATAAAAATCGGTGCCGCTTTAAAAAAAAACCATACAAATTTTCAACCCCTATTACATCCCTTTAGGGTGAAATTTTTCAAAATCCCTTCTTAATGGATGTCCAGATTATGAAAATAAACATCTCTCCAAATGTCACGTTTCTACGCACAGCGGTTACGGCTGTGCGTGCGTCTTACCTCAGTCAGTCAGGCACATGTCCTTTTTGCCAAGTGCGAGTCGGTCGGCTCCTATGAGAGTACAGAGTGAAGCTAAAAACACATTGGTCAGTATTAAACATACCATTATAATTCAGTCGAAACTAACAAAACTTCCCTTAGCTAACTCTGACGCGCAATTAAAACTTGATTTTTGGTTTTGTATAATAATAACTGAGGCGGTTAACGAATATTAATGAAGTTAGGGAGTCTCTAAACAGGTTCCTTTATTTTATACTTCCTGGAAATTTGTAACCCTAATGATGATGGGTGTTGATCGACAGCTTAAGTTGTTTAACTCGGATTTATTGTGAACTCTTATATTAATAAACAACTCCGTCTTTATGCACACAACTACATATATTGTATATAGTTGTGTGCTTAGAGACAGAGCGAAAATTTGTATTTTTTATTACTGACTGAATGATAATGTATTCAAAACAGCTTTATTACAATCGATAGTTTTTTAGGTTCATATTAATAACTAGCTGAACCGACGAAGTTTGTGCCGCCACTTTTTATTTCTCGCGACTGAGGAAATATGACTCTTCCGGTAAAATCAAATCAGCTTTATCATAAATAATTTCACAGTATATTGACAAAAGAGACTTGTGTTTAGGATACGGCCATATAGTAATGAAATAAAATTACAATTAAATAGTTCGACCATATTATTTTAATGTCCTGTAATGTACAATATTTTTAGTTTTTCCTCTCGAGCACGCAACTTACAACTATCCATAGCACTACAAGATTTATACTACACACCTCTTATTAATAGTGTAATAATAGTAGCAAATGCAACGTATAATGGAAACTGAATACTTTTAAATTAAAAGGGACAATAAGTAACGACTGGTTGTGGGTTCGATCCCCACTCGAAGAGATGAAATATTTACTTAAATTTATATTTCCATTTCTTCGCTCTAGTGTCGAGGCAAAGCGCGGCGTTGAGTTCTGCCACTCAACACGCAATGCCTCCAAAATTCGGCAGAAAGTGGGGAACGGAGTGTCTTAACACTAGGTTTCCTCTGCCTACCCTGCTGTGTGGGATACAGCGTGAAGCTAATTTAATTTAATTTTAATTTAAAAAGTGTTTCATTCTTTTTTTTACAACGAATCTTGTTCCATTGCACAATTTTGGTTGATTCAGACTGCGTAACATAATTATCATAGAGCCAACTTTGAGCTATAAATTTTGTGGCCGTAATAATTAAGGAATTCAATTGGATAATTGATTACTTCATAATTAGATCGATAATTGAATTGATTAACTTAAATGAATATATTTGTCCATCAATTTGACTCTGAATTTTTATATTTAAACCATCTACGTCCTTATTTTTCGCTACTAAAATGGCTTTTCATAAAAATATTTGAGAAAACTTACGATATTCATTCTTTCTTTGACGTTGTGAATTGACAAAAATTAGTGAAAACGAAATGAGGCCAGTAGAAGAGTCGACAAAAAAAATCCCATTGCCAATATCTTATTTTCCCTATAATATACAGGATTGAGGCCAGTCCTAGCGCAGTGGCACAAAGTGTGACTGTAAAACGGACTGGTTGTGGGTTCGATCCTCACTCGAGGAGATTAGATATTTATTTAAATTTATATTTCCATTTCTTCGCTCTGGTGTCGAGGCAAAGCGCGGCGTTGATTTCTGCCACTTAACACGCAATGCCTACAGAATTCGGCAGAAAGTGGGGAACGGAGTGTTTTAACACTAGGTTCCCTCTGCCTACCCTGCTGTGTGCGGTATTGAGCGTGCAGCTGATATATATATACAGGATATTGCCCTTGATCTATTGCATCTATTGCCTCATATCTAAACCAACGAATCAAGAAGGTTAGTATAAATAATGTAAAATCGTCTGGATCTCCTCCAAGGATTGACGTTCCACAAGGATCTATTTCTATCCTTTTATTTCTTCTTTATATTAACGATCTGCCTTTTTATGTGAAGAACCTATGTGATATTGTACTTTTCGCAGATGATACCTCTTTGATATTTAAGTTGGACAGGAATAAAATAAACTATGACGAAGTGAATAATGTATTATAGCAATATGCTGTTCTTCGTTGGCTTGATATTAACAATGTAATGTTAAATGCCAAAAAAAGTAAATATATTGACTTTGCTTTACCAAATGTTTTTTAACATAATTTTAGTCAAGTAATTAAAGGAGAAACTCTCAATGTGTCGGAATCAGCAATTTTCTTAGGTATTCTATACTATTAGGTAACTATAGATTCCAAACTCAAGTGGAATACTCATCTGGAAGCACTTGTGGATAAAATCAGCTCTGCCGCGTTCGCAATTAAAAAAATAAAACAAATGACGTACTTTGAAACTGCCCGACTAGTCTACTATAGCTATTTTCATAGTATTGTTGCTACGGGGCAGTTATAAATTCAATATTCATTCTCCAAAAAAGAGCCGTGAGATTTATTTATAATAAGATGTTTTTAAAGATGCAGGTATTATTACAGTCGCTTCACAATTTGTATACTATAACAGGCTGTTTGTCCGACAACATCATAGTAAAAATAGTGATAGACATACTGTAGGAACGAGAAATAAAGTTAAGCTTGATTACACCAAGTTTTCGACGCCAAAAAGTGAATAAATCTTTTATGGGTCTGACTGAGTATAGTATGCATAGAATAAAATTCCGCAATGTATTCTAAGTTAGCCTTTACAAGAAATTTAAGTATCTGTAAAAAATACTAACAAGTAAAGCTTATTACACTGTTCAAGAATATTTACAGGATAAAGATGTATGGAATTAATGTCTATTGAATGTGGTGCAGGATAGATATAGCAGTTTATATTATAATTAAATTATACTTTTGACATTAAAAAGAGCAACTGTTGAATTTCTTGAGGGCTCTTCTCAGCAGAATTGCCGTCCGAACCGGTGGTAGCTTTTTTGATATGTTCATTCGACGATTCAAAAGTGCTTACAAAAGTCTATTTGAATAAAGAATATTTTGAATTTGAATTTAATAGTGCATATGAAAACACTTCTGCCGATACGTGATTTTATAACGCTACTCGCATATTCGTTGTTAACTTGGTTTTTCACGTATCTCCATTGACATTTTATTCATTGGGAGCTATTGATCTTGGAATGACTGGCAGCCTTTGGTCAAAATGTCCAACATGATTCCGATTGCTACGCTAATCTTTTAATATTTGATCGAGTGCCTCTAATGCTCATTTGTGTGCCATCGTACAAATTATTAACTTGCAGTTTTAAAGAACTTTCACGACTGCTGATGTTTTGGTTATATTAATTACATCTTGGTTCATCTATGCATGCAACTGCTTTCATTAATATATTATAAGCTATTTTTGCTGCTGATTAAAAAGGGCCACTTTGTACAGATTGACTTAAAGCAATTTTATCGTATTTCCGTTGTCGTTCTAATTTTCGATTAGATGCATCGGGCATGGGACGATTAAGGGAAGCATTCTTAATTCGTGCAACATATTGCCGGCCATCATCACGTATAAACCCTCTAAAGATATATATATATATATATATATATATATATATATATATATATATATATATATATATATATATATATATCCTTATGTGTTTTTTTTTTGTGTTTGTCTCACAAATTATGTAAATTCGTTGGAAAGTTGAAATAAAAGCTTCAGCGAGTGTATGATCCCAATGAACATAATTTCACAGTAAATGTTAAATTTGACAGGCGTCTCGATGCGTTGAGCACACTTCACCATTTGTTCCACGTTCCACCAGTTGGTCCACGAACATAATCATAAGATTAACATCATATAATTAACTAATAAAAAATCATACAAAGCAACTAAAAACATTCGTCATATCTTTAATGGACTGCGTAAATGTGCCCCAATGTATCTGTTGAATATACATTCTCGTATCCTGGTATGGGCTGTCTTTGTTTCCATAATTGTCATTTTTTGGATAATGCATTCCATCAAATTATTTTAGGAGATGCTTGCCCTGAAAGTAATGAATTCAGTGGTTCAGGAGGCATCGTTTGCTGTGGTAATTTGACCTTTCCATTTGCATAACATAATTCTTGCGGTTCTAGTTGAAATGTCAAAGCGTTGCAATACGGACAAATAAAGCTCATTGTTCCTAAATCGGATTTGTCACCAGCGTAATCCACTGTTGCATCATATCTGAACGCCAAACGTTATGCATGTGTTTTTTTTTTGGCCTCGCCTTTGAAGTCGATGCAATGGGTTCTTCCGATGTCTCCGATGTGGTATATCTCGCTCGAGAAATTCTTCTTCTGCTTGACTTCAAACACTGCCTGCGCTCTTCTTCAGTATCCGTGTCTCGAAAATTATAAAAATAATTTACGTTACACGTACGCCGACCAATATTTAAACGTTTTACTAGTGGCATTACCTTGTCAAAATCATTATCAATAATTAACACAACGATTAACCTCTAAACTTTTATAGAAACACATGAAAACTCTGTTTCTGCACGGTCTATGCTTAAGCTACTATACTTCACTTTTTGTATTAGATTGTAAAAATTAATTCTGATTAAATTATGTATTTTGCAAAGAACATTTGTAATGACGATCTATCTGTCACAAATATTTTTTCTTTCTTTTTTGTTAATATCAATCAACCACTCAAATGTGTTATTTTTGTCAGTGTCAGCCGAAATGTCAAGCTGTTAGTATATATTTACTACATAATATACTGATATCCCAGGCCCCCAGACCTAATAAATATATATTTTTTACATTATTCTTAAAAACATTTAAATACGAGCGTTTCTACTTTAACGTAGGTGAGCGTGCGCCTTTAGTTAGGGCTATTTCTGAAAGGGCCCACTTTCAAGTGTAAGTTTAGTAAGTACGCATACCGTCTAATCTACATATTCGACAAATAATCCTCAAAATTTCAACTTTGCTAAAGTGACGTATTTCTGGGGGCCCTGGGATCATGGGCTGTAATGAAAGTCACATTTCACGTTTAAGTTCTGCTACTCTCGATTCACTTAATAATAATCACTTCACGCTGTATTCCGCACACAGCAGGGTAGACAGAGGAAACTTAGTGTTAAGATACTCCGTTCCCCACTTTCTGCCGAGTTCTGGAGGCATTCCGTGTTGAGTGGCGGAACTCAACGCCGTGTTTTTCCTCGACACCGGAGCGAAGAAATGAAAATATAAATGGAAATAAATATTTCATTTCCTAGAGTTAGGATCGAACCCACAACCAGTCGATTTTACAGTCACACTTTGTGCCCACTACTACTAGCCTCATAGAAAAAAAATCATCCAATTTGGTGCAGTCGTTCTGAAGTTATGAGCGTACATACATACATTTTGGCGATTCATTTTTATTCATATATATATTAACGTTTATCTGGTCTGGTAAAAAAGCATTGGTTTTATAAGGTGTCATACAACATAAACTTTCTCATAAACAATTCTCATCATTAAAATGTTAGCAAAATTCAAAATTGTTACATATTACTTTTACACTTAAAAATATCCTTTTTTAGCTTCACACTGTATCCCGCGTGTAGCAAGGTAGGCAGAGAGAGCCTAGTGTTCCTACACTCCGTTCCCCACTTTCTGCTGAATTTTGGAGACATTGAATGTTTACTGGCGGAACTAAACGCCGTGCTTGGCCTCAACCACATCAAAGATATGAACATATTAAATAATTCACCTCTCAAGTGAGAATCGAAACAATTGTGCCAATATATAAAAAAAAATAAGTTCTTTAAATAAAAAGTAATTGAAAACATAAATTGAAATGTCAAAACGTAAAGAGAAAGCCCCTGAAAATAATGTTTATCACAACGTACACTGGCTGTATATTATACCAGTCTCAATTTATTTAGAGAACGAACTACGAATACCTGCGGGAACGGAGGAACTTATAATATTAATGTTATACATTTGTATGTAGGTATTGAAGCTTCAAACTCGTTAACCCCTTTGTGAACTTAGCGATC
>DWLH01002648.1:0-10533 GCA_018249795.1 Heliconius telesiphe telesiphe | reverse complement strand
AAATGTTACAGTGTAAAAACTGTGCCAGCAATATTCGAACCCGCATTCCAATCATACCACACAACGCTCTTCTAACCTGAAAAATTGGTAAATTTCAGTTTTGTGTATAAAAATGGACTATAAAAATAATTCAGTGCGGGCATATAGAATGGAGCCCGAAGAGGACTATTTAGCTCTTAAATTAAATGCGAATCCTAGTTTGTGTAAAAAGCACTTAAAGTCAAGGAGTTTTGATCGCGTTGATTCCAGCGAGAAAAATATATTTCCTCATTTACTTAATGAGCCCCGGATTTTATAGAGGGACGGTTGCCTAGAGCTCGTTGTTTGTTTTCACGTGAAGTGTGAAATTTTAAATGTTATGATTAATTAACGTATTAGTGGATGGTACGTGTTAGCGTTTGCATCACAAATAGTATATTTTCATTTTAGACTGATGTAATATATATTAAAATGTGAAGAGTAATCGCAATTTGATTTACTAAAGGTCAATTGTTTTATTTATATTTTTATAGAGTATGTTTCTTTTTAAGACCATAGGATAATGTAATTAAAATTTAAAAAAAAAATGTGATGGAAATCAGTAACAGTTGTGTATGACATTTTGACATATTCTGAGTGCCTGAGGTAACTTTGATCACATTGAACCAATCACGTGATGATCGACGGGACAATTTTTTTTCAACTTCGCGCTGTATTTAGAACCTGTTTATTTGTGTGTACGAACTGATTTTTAAAAGCATTACGTGTTGAATGGTGGAAGTCAAGTTTTCATTGAAAGAAGAAATGAAAATCTTCCCACTCTTCTTCTTCTTCTTCTTCTTCTTCTTACCCACAAGCGTAGCGTTTACAGTCACAGCTTGTAGCCTCAGAAGGTATTATATAACACATTTTTTTGACCAGTAGTTTCTGAGATACGCAAGCGTTCATCCAAACAAACTCTATAGGTTTATATAGAAGTATAAGCTTATATAAAATCATATAGATCTTTATCACAATGGTTCTTAGATTCTTTGTATTTGTTCCTCTTACAAACCTTTATATGGGATAGTTTTAGTGTAACCAAGTTTGAACGCACTTACTCGTTGGCATTTGTCTCTGGCGGTAGTCCAATAACTCTTTGGTTTTGTTACTTCTATTTTTAAGTGCCCTAAAACAGAATTGGATTTCTTGGTTGAATTTTATTTGATATTTCGAGCGTATTTTCTACTAGGCTTAAGTAATTTTAAATTTTTATAATATATATTTTAAGCTAATTATATTTCTTTTTATACCAAGCTATATAAAAACCAATGAGCTGGTACTTAAAATAATAAAATTTTCCTTTCTGATTTTTATTACAACTTTGAATTATATACAAAAAATTAAAATAAATTATTAAAGTTCTGTAATTAAGTTAGGTATAGTCTATTTTTTTTTTCCATATAACAAACATAAATATTTTTCATAAAAGAGAGAAAACAGTAAGGTTATTGAGTAATTCTAAATAAGCCTTAGAAAATGAATCTATAAATTGAAATAAAGAAAGATATATTAATCTACAAATCGATTCTACGAATAGAGTTGAATGAAATAAATAGCTGTGGACAATTGGCTAAGACAAATGTTTACCAGTTCCAGTAGATATAGAGTATTTCACGCGAAGGAACATTTCCCAAATCATTCTACTTCGTTAATCATATGAAATAAACTGCCTACTACAGCCTATTCCATTCTGGAGGATAACTAATGGAATTTATTGGTTTTTTGTTACCGTGTCCAATTTGCTTGTCTCTTATCTTTTTCTTGTTTGTTTGTTTGTTTGTCTGTGTGTATTCTTTTTTTTAGCTTCACGCTATATCTCACACATAGCAGAAGTAATGGGAAGCTAGTGTTAAGATACTCCGTTCCCATTAAGGAACTTTCGTTTCCCCCTATGGCATTATAATATACATATGCGTATGTACTTGTATTGTTATAATTATTTCTTCAGGTGATTTTCATCCTTTATCCCACGAACAGTAGGATTAGGGAACCTCCTTAGATAATCCGTCTCTCGTTTTCCTCTTGAATTCGAGGCATTCGAGTGGCGGAAATCAACGCTACCTTAGCGGTGAAAGAAAAATGATTTATTTCCCCGAGTGTGATCAAACCCACAACCATCCAATGAAAGCCAAAAAAAGCTTCTACATTTACATATTTGATTACACGGAGTTTTAACATAAAAAAATATAATGATTTGTAAATATTAAAAGTATTTTTATTTTTATGAGTATGATTCTTCAATTTATTGTAAAATCTCTTTGAAGCATCATTACGGTGTTTAATTTTGTGTAAACAGGCTACATACGTTATAAACCATCCAGCGGCCATCGTGGCGTAGCGGGTTCCATTCCCATTCGGGGGAGTTAATTGTTATTATAATTGTTTATAGCGTTGAATGAGGCCACTTAACATGCAATGTATCGAGAGCGAAGACGAAAAGTGGAGAACGAAGTGTCTTAACATTAGGTTCTATCTTTATATTATATGATTTAAAGATAAAAATTAAGTCTTTTTGCAAGAATTTCTCATAAAAATGATAATGTTTGTTACATTATCATAATGTATGTTACATTTATAAGTTAATAATTTATCTATTAATAACTAATATGAATCAATCTATTTTTTTAAACATTTTTAAAGTGTTAATCCACACTTAGGAAAGATAAATACTTACTTAGAAAACGTATAAAAATTTGAACGTAGCGGGACTCGAACCTGGTCGGTTTCCAGGAGGCGCGGGTTCGAGTCCCGCTACGTTCAAATTTTTATACGTTTTCTAAGTAAGTATGAATCAATCTAATTAATAACAAATGTCATGCCTTGAAAACATATCTATGTTTTTATTTCCCGTATTATATATGTATGTAAATAAAATAAAATTAAATTAAATTAGCTTCACGCTGTATCCCGCACACAGCAGGGTAGGCAGAGGGAACCTAGTGTTAAGACACTCCGTTCCCCACTTTCTGCCGAATTTTGGAGGCATTGCGTGTTAAGTGGCAGAACTCAACGCCGCGCTTTGTCTCGACACCAGAGCGAAGAAATGGAAATATACATTTAAGTAAATATTTCATCTCCTCGAGTGGGGATCGAACCCACAACCAGTCAGTTTTGCAGTCACAGCTCGTGCCGCTGTGCCACGACCGGCCTCGGTATTAAGAAATAGTGGTAAAAAATAACAAACAAATGTTTCTGGAATCTGGAATCTGGAATGGAAATTTAAAGAAGAGTTGGAAGTATAATTAATTCGTTATAAAATTAACATAAATGAAATCTGCTTCACTAGCCAGAATGTCATGGTGAGAATGAAGGAGAACGTGCTAAGCTGGTTTCGTCTCGTCGAACGCATGAGTGATGAAAGAATAGCAAAGAAGATTTATGATGGAAAAGTGAGCGGTAAGAGAGGTAGGGGAAGACCTCGGTTGACCTTCGAAAACACAGTATCAAAGATACTAGAGGAAGGTCACGTAAAAAGCATGAGGACCCCCCGGAGGGCATGTATGAAGAAGTTGATGACAGTGGACGAGGCGAAAGAGATATGTAGAGACCGTAGCGTTTGGCGCTCTGTTCTCTCTAACTACCCCGCTAGAGATAAAGCGTGAAGTTAGTTTAGTTTAGTTTAGCTTCACGCTTTATCCCGCAGTCAGCCGGGTAGCCAGAAGGAACATAGTTTACTATGTTCCCCAATAAATAAACATATGTTTATTTTATAACGATAGTGTACGTGGATTATGACCGCGGAAAATTTTGATTCATGACTTTTAACTTCCGAAATTAAAATACACGCGTACTAAAAAGTACATATGAAACACGAAACACTATTTATTTAAAATAAAATAAATCAGATTCACGCTGTAACCCGCACACAGCAGGGTAGGCAGAGGGAACCTAGTGCCCCACTTTCTGCCGAATGCTGAAGGCATTGCGTGTTGAGTGGCAGAGCTTAACGCCGCGCTTATCCTCGACCCCAGAGCGAAGAAATGGAAATATAAATTTAAGCAAATATTTCATCTCCTCGAGTGGGGATCGAACCCACAACCAGTCGATTTTACAGTCACACTTCGTGCCACTGCGCCACGACTGGCCTCTACTATTTATTTAACCAATATAATATTTAACCAACCAAAATTTAACTTTTATTTTTTATTCAAACAATTTATTAATATCAATTAGAATATCTTTATTACAATCCTGCTAAATATCAAGGAAATACTCGTACATTATAAAATGCTATTTGCTAGAACAGAAATTTTGCTATTTTACCGTACAATTTATTATTCTCTTTAATCACATGGCTCTAAGAGATATTGTGGTTAGCTCGTTTGAAAAACAGGAACTTTAATAGAATACATCCACTCCCATCCAACGCCACGTTTCGGCAAAGTTTGTTTAGTTTAGCGGACCGTATATCAGCGACGTCTAACTAAAGCCTTGAAAATGGCTCTGTATATGTTATGAGACAAATATTAAACTGTTACGGAACTCGTTTGGACTTGCTAATACTTATGCTAGTCACGTATTAGGTGTGTTTGATTGTATTTGTGGATATATTTATATGAGAGAACCTGGGAACCTAGTTTTAAAAAAAAATCGTTCCCATTTAGACATTTCGATTCCCCACCTTCCAAATTCTGGAGATTCTCCATTCGCTCATTCCATACAGTCACTCATTCATACATTCGTTCACTAGTGTATGCCAACAAATACATACCCGTCATTAATAAAAGACCCGTTGGTAGTAGGAATCTGAGATTAAATTTTTGTCATTTTTCTATTAATAAATTGGGTAAATTTTAACACATAATATAAAAAAGACTCCATTATTAAATACCTGCAACTAAACAAGCGAATATATTTTCAAAAACCACGTTGAATTATTAAACTTAAAATAGCATTTTCTCAAGCTACCGGAGCTCTTGTCTTTAATAATTTCACTCGTTGAATACTTAAAAACCATAAAGTACTTCCGGTTCGAGCTCTGAGTCGTTCATCTGACAAATTGTTCGTTCCCGCAACTGGATCGTGACGCCCCTATTTTGAATTTGGACAGCGGTTAATCTCTTAAACTAAAAGCCACTAGCGAACTTTGTTCCGGAAAAAACTTTTTGTTTTTACTGACATTTATTATGATTTGTAGCATATTTGTGTTTCTTATGTTGTAAATGTTACAATTAGTTTATTTTGGATTTAATTTTGCTTATTCAGGGAAAACATTATTTTGGTAAAATGATTAACAAATGGACTATATTAACAGTCAAATCACGAATGAGTACTTAAATTGCCTCGAGGTCGTCGCGGCGCAAGGGCACAAACGTGGGGCTATAACGCGACAGTTTTGAGTTCGATTCCTATTCGGGGTAATTAATCATTAGTATTTCTATTTCTTCGCTTCGATACCAAGGCGGCGTTTCGTTGAATTCCGCCACTCAACACGCAATACCTCGAAAATTCAGCACAAAGTGGGGAACGGAGAATCTTAATACGAGGTCCTATCTGCTTACCCTGCTAATTGCTTGATACAGTGTAAAACAAAAAATTCTAATTTTTTTTGCGAAACTCTATCTATGTATAGGAACAAACATAATTAATTACTATAACAATATAATGGTGTCCTCAACGAACAGAGAGTGGTTCTACTTTTATGTAGCGGCGGTAATTTCGACGACAACAAAGGAAACCGTGTTAAGTAAATGTTAATTGTTGTTCTTGAAAAAGAAAACTATTCATTTTATTTTTAAAGTCCATTGCTAATTTTATTTTGCTTGAGACTGGCATTAATTAATTCAACATTTTTAGTTGCGTTCATTAAAATTAATTGTTTGACAAACATATAATTTGTTTTTAGCTTTCTTTTCCTGCATAGAAAGACAGCAAATGGTAAAATTAACACTTCGTTTCCCACACTACGTCCAATCTCCGGAGCATTGCGTGTTGAGAGAATCAAACAGAAGACACAACAGAAGAACGACAGACAAGACAAGAACAGAGATGCTCACAACATAAATGAGGCGTCACACGCTTAC
This sequence comes from Heliconius telesiphe telesiphe, assembly GCA_018249795.1. Classification (NCBI taxonomy): domain Eukaryota; kingdom Metazoa; phylum Arthropoda; class Insecta; order Lepidoptera; family Nymphalidae; genus Heliconius; species Heliconius telesiphe. Next base: position 4,489 of record DWLH01002648.1, on the reverse strand, counting down.
AATCTATCATTATCAATCTAAACCTACATTGAAGGTTAAAAAATACCGCTCACAAAATGATTTTTCGGCTTTAAGCCGCATTCCGCATGTAGCAGTAGCCCTAGTGTTAATACACTGAGCTGAATCTGCCAAATTCTAGAGGCATGGCGTATTGAGTGGTGAAACCTACGCTACGCTTTACCTCGACATCAGAACGAAGAAATGAAAATATATATTTGGATATTTTTTGGGTGAGTGGAGATCGAACCCACAATCTGTCGCGTTTACACTTGTGTCTCTGCTCCATGACTGACCTCACTTACATACACATTTATAATAAACTCCTTTCAAGATTTTACTTATCTGTGCGTAAAATAGTTGATGTTGGATAAGTTAGACATTCACTGCGTCCATATATTGTTGTTCTTTAGAAGTTTAGAACTTTGACATTAAGTTAGTACAATTTATACATCAGTATAAATTGTACTAACTTAATGTCAAAGTTTAATATACTTAGCACATTAGAAACTTAGACAGATTAACTTACTGTTTAGTACGAGTACAATATAATTAACTCTTGTTACGTGTCTTGATTTACCTTCGAAAAACTTAATGGTGACAGGTACTGGTTGATGACGGTTAATAAATTGTGGATGACGAATAGATTTCAAAGTTATAAGGTTCCCGTCGAGCTAGCCTCCACGGAAACTTAATAACTATCAAATCTATTTTATCTGGAAATCATTTTAACATGCATTATTCTATTGTATAACGCTTTTTACCGCATAATCTCCTTCGTGTGTTCTCCGTACAACTTTAAATAGAAATGTAAGGATTACTACTCAACTAAGCAAAAGTATGGAGTTCCGCCACTCAACACGCAATGCTTCAGCGGAAAGTGGGGAATGGAGTGGTTTACCACTAGGTTACCTCTGCCTACCCTGCTGAGGACGGGATACAGCGTGAAGCTGATTCAATTTTTGATTTTTATTACTCAACTAGCACGCACGCAACAAGAATCCTTTTAAGTTTATTTTAGTATTAGAATGGTGAAATAAAAATTAAATTTAAATTTGAATAAAAACAACTTAATCCTACGTGGATTCACTCATTACTACCTATGAATATGTAAGGTTAAAATATAATTAACTGAAAACTGAATTATTTAATGAAGCTATGAAAATATCAAGATTGAAATTAACTAATTCATATTAATTCGAGAAGTAATTAATATGCTTATTTCAAATTAAACATAGTTACGTCAGAACTATCAGATGAAAGGGTACTTTGAAAAATTAATTTATCGTTATCGCAAATTCGAAATTATAGCAATTTTGGCAGTTTTTTAAATTTCTAGTTTTTCAATTTTTTTTAGCTTCACGCTATTTACCGCACATAGCAACATAGGCAAAGGGAACCTTGGAATCTAGTGTTAAGAAACTTCGTTTCCATTATTTTCGGTCTCCAGTTTCCGCCGAAGTCTCCAGACTGCGTAGCATTGCGTATTGAGTAGGGGAACTTAATGGTTCTTCTAATTTAAATATTGCTGTCAGACCTATCAGATGAATGGGTACTTTGAAAAGTTAATTAATGGTTACCGCAATTCCTAAATGATAGAGTTTAGTGTAATTATGATTTATTTATTTTATCGATTTAAAAATAATTATAAAAGCAAAGCCGTTGAGGCCGTCGTGGTTCAAGGGCACAAGCAAAGGACTGTAAGCGAAAAGCTTGTGAGATCAATTTCCACTTGGGAAAAAGAAATATTTAATATTTTTATTCTCTCGCTCCCATAGCGAGGCAAAGCAAGGCGAATTCGACGGTAAGTGGAGAACACAAGTGTATTAATGGAGAACGGAGTGTCTTAACACTAGCTTCCTAGGTTCCCTCTGTCTTCCTTTTTATTTGCTGAGGCCGAGGCCGAGGTCGAGGTCGTAGTGGCGCAGCGGCAAAGTGTCTGTGGGTTTGAACGGGCGACAAGTTCATGTCTTGAAAATTCATCGTATTACAAATAAAAAATTTTTAAAGACTTTTATGCTTACTTATTAATTATATCCCGTATGTAGGGCAGCAGGGTAGGAAGAGGGAGCAAAGTGTTGTACTTACCACCGAAGGAGGCATTGCGTGTTGAGTGGCGGAACTCAACGCTACGCTTTGCCTCGATGCCATAACAAAGAAATTAAAATATTAAATATTTTATTTCCTCGAGTGGGAACCGAATCCATAATTTATAGCGTTGACAGTTACACGCTTATGTCCTTGCGCCACGACTTACATCAAAATATTAACTGTCTAAGTATATAATTTTATATGAAACGAATAAATGAAACTCAACGAATTTAAGTGAAACTAGGGTAAAATTTTTTATTTACAATGTGACATTGTAGGGCATCACATTTAATATAAACAAGTAAGTTATTGCCGACAATGCCATCTTATTTTGATATGGGGCTTACACAAGAAATCCAATGAAATAGTTGTAAACGGTCGTTTTTCTAGTTTAACGTCACTGCAGGGATTTTGATAGGATCTTAGCAACATTTTCCGAGCAGTTTCTTCAATTTTTAACCGACTTCTCTAAAAAAAGGAGGTTATCAATTCGATTTTCATGATTTTATAATTTTGAAGTCGGTGTAAAGCTAATGCTACAACAACCTTACTACAATATCGATTTACTAATTCTGTTTGTTTACTTGATACCGACTTCAAATCTATTTTTTTTTTTTTATTATTTTTGTTTAACAAAATCAAAGTACGTTTTACTTTGTGTAAAATTATTTTTTACTTTTTAGTTCGTTGTTTGAGGTCGGTTTTTTTTTGTTAAAAAATATTTTTTCAACTTTCTAGTTACTTTTATTTAAAGAATAAAGTGTTGAATGTGATTTAAGATTGTTTTTTTATTTGTTAGTTTTATTTACGTTGTATCTCGCACAATGCAGGGAACCTAGTGTTGAGACTCACCGTTTTTGTTAATATATATTTTTTCACCAGTTTCCGCCGAAGTCTAAAAACATTGCGTGCTGCATGGTGGTACACGCCAATGCCCCTGATTCACGTCTGGCCTCATTAAGCAAATATTGATAAAAATAGCAAAAACTAAATGAAATATTTTGTGATCTCTGGCGGAAAAATAAGAACAGAGTGTTGTAACCTTGAAAAAATAAATAAAAAACATGTCTATAACATCTCTTTATAATATTTTATACATATGTCTTGTAATAAGTATACAATACATACATATATGTTATTTTAAATCTTATTTAAATTAATTTCTTCATTTTGTATAGAAATAAATCTAAAACAACATAAAAGAAAATATAATAACAATATTGTTGGTATATAAAATACATAGCAATTGCTCTAAAGGCTTTTCTTCTTTAAACATATATAATCTTATTCACATGAGAGGAACACCGTTCAAGTATCCCGTTTCGTGACCTAAAATGTATATAATAAAATAATCATCTAGTAATTTTTTTTTTTTGTATTCATACACAAAATACTTAGTTTTGACTGTAAACACGATGGTAGTTAGTGACTTCGATTTTTATTTAAGGGAATGAATTATTTTCATTTCCTCTTGTAGGCAAAGCTCGGTGTCGAGTTACGCCATAGAGAATGCAATGTACCGAAAATTCGACGGAAAGTGTGAAACGGAGAGTTTTAACACACACTTTCATTCGACCTACCCTGTTACATAGGAAATATAGGATGAAGCTAAAAAAGCCAGTTATTTTGTAATATTAGATATAAAATTTTATATCAACCTAGAAAAAAATATGGCAAATAAGTTTTCAGCAAAAAAAAATTCAGCAAAATTTTCAGCAAATTTTATTATTATAATGATTACAACTTGTAATCATTATAATAATAAAATATACATTTTTATCCAAATAAGATTAATTCTAGTTTGTCGTACAATCTTGTTTAAAAACCTTTTTAAAATTTCTATTTAAAGTTAACCTACAAATAAAAATCCTTATTAAGTCGCTGAGCTCACTCTATTTGGTAGAATTATAGGGCAACTTTTTTTAAGAATGTTTTATTGTACATCCATTCTTTTGCAATTTTAATTAAAATAAAAAACAAAATATAAAATATGCGAAATTATAGTCATTTTTGAACAGCTATTACGATATCTACTTATTTAGAAAATGTATAAAAATTTGAACGTAGCGGGACTCGAACCCGCGCCTCCTGGAAACCGACCAGGCGCTTTGACCACTTAGCCATACGTTTAGCCATACGTGGTCAAAGCGCCTGGTCGGTTTCCAGGAGGCACGGGTTCGATTCCCGAGTTAAATTACGCAGGTGAGAAAAAGGCTTTTTAAAAATTTTATTTATTTAATTTTACAAAGAACTTTTCTGTATCAGAGCAAGTTAAAGACAAAGAATATTAATTTAAAAATTATATTATTGAAAATAGTTAACTCAGCAAATATATTGAACTCTATTGTTTGTTTCCACGAGCTGCAAGTGCGGCGTCAGGGGAATGTATCTTTACACGTTG
>DWLH01002647.1:0-10534 GCA_018249795.1 Heliconius telesiphe telesiphe | reverse complement strand
AATAAATAATGAATATAATGAATTATATAATGAATGCCGCAACTGTTAACGGTAACGGATTTCTTACAAGAGCGGGAACAATTGATTTCCCCGAGTGATGATCGAACCCACAACCATTATTATTAATAAACTCTTATGAACGAACCTTGAGTATCGCGCCACGATGCCCTTTATATTTGTGTTACATATGGGCATATAAATATAATTTAAACGATGTAGTAAATACAAATTTGAATAAAATTGTAAATATCAGACCACAATAAGATTTTTATTACTTAAGAAGATAGGAAGGTCAATATAATTTTTTTAACTTCACGCTGTATCACGCACATAGCCGAGTAGGCAGAGGGAACCTGGGAACATAGTCCTAAAAACTCCTTTTCCCATTAAGACAATTTGTATTCTCCTTGTTCCGCCGAATTCTTAAGGTAATGCCTGTTAACTTGCTTAACACAACGCTCTCGTTACCAGAGCGAGAGAATGAAAATATTAAATTAAATATGTTATTCTCCTAAGTAAGAATCGAACCCACAATCGTAGCAACATTCACAACTTACACCCCTGAGCCACGACAGCTTGAAATTATTACACTACACCACTATACATACACACCTAATATAGTACCAGTAACTTCTTGAAATAACTTAGTTAAACATAATCTTATTACATACTCGTTTTATCTTCTGATAAACATACAAATTAGTTCGGAGCAGGAGTTTATCTAAATGGCATAGGAAAGTGTTAATTAATTCGTCTTTCAATCCTGTTGTGGTATAAGCAACTCAATTATTCAAATCACTTAGGTACTTGTACCTATATATATAACTAGTGGGAGCGCGCGGCTTCGCCCGCTTATTAGCATCCTTTGGGGTGAATTCTAAAAAAACCACGAAACACGTGTTCAATAAAATATTTTTAACAGTCTGAATTAAAAATTTTATAAAAATCAGTGCCGATTTAATTTTTTTTCCATGCAAACTTTCAACCCCTATTTCATCCCTTAAGGGTTAAAATTTTTCAAAATTCCTTCTTAGTGGATGTCCAGATTATGAAAATAAACATCTGTCCAAATTTCACGTTTCTACGTACAGCGGTTACGGCTGTGCGTCTTACCTCAGTTAGTCCTGACTACAAGTCCTTTTATACATATAGATATAGATATTAATATAGCGATATAAGAAGATATTTTAACTGGTCGGTTTCACGCTCTAACACGCGTGTAACAGGGTAGGCGAAAGGAACCTAATGTTCAATGAAAAAACCCGTTTGCGCGCTGCCCAATTTTCGAGATATTGTGGAAAGTCAACGCCGCGCTTTATCTTCTTAACACAGCGAGGAAGTCAAATGAATTTATTTCTCGAAGCGGTAATCAAAACCATAACCATCTACTTCGAATATCACCAAATAACAGTATCTATATAAGAATCATGGTTAGGAACTTCAACTTAGGTACTGTGCTGAAGATTAAATCGGCCTTACGGCGGATGTCGCTACTTTGTTGAGCATCCTGCATATAAAACCTGTTACCGGAAAGGGAGAGTAAGCTATTAAAACGTTTCTATGAGGTGTACGATAGAACCTAGCTTTCCACATCAATCGCGGGCAGTATAGGTACGAGACAATCGTGGCACAGTAGATAAAATTTGGACTGTATAAGCAATGGCTGACAGTTTGGTTCTCTCTCGATAATTCATTATTTAATTATTTTATTTTACTCCTCTAATAAGGATAAGTGTGGCGAATGGTTTTGCCACTCAATACGAAAATTTATGTATTGAGATGAAAAGTAGGGCCGGAGAGCCATGACACTAGATTCTGCCTACCATTCTATGAGCTGGTCAAGCACAGCCATTCTTTGTAGATATGGTTTTGGAACAGAAAACATCAAACTTTTTTATTTCTCTCCGGATTTGCACAATTTAGTAATAGAAGATTAATCGTCGTTCTATAAGAAAAAAAATAATAAATAAATCCAACCTTTATATTATCACGTTTACATAAAGGAATAAAATACAAACCGGGCAAGATAAGCATCATTCTATTCCTGTGAAACAGCATTATCCTCGTTCGTATCGCGATTGTATAATTTTCTCTACAAATTTTAGATAATGAATGTATGAATCAGCTTCACGCTGTATCCCGCACACAGCAGGGTAGGCAGAGGAAACCTAGTGTTGGGACACTCCGTTGCCTACTTTCCGCCGAGTTCTGGAGGAATTACGTGTTAAGTGGTGGAACTCAACGCTGTTCTTTGCTTCGACACCAGATAAAGGAAAATATAAATGTAAATAAATATTTAATTTCTACGATCGAACCCACAATCACTTTACGCCCCTGCGCCACGGCATTACTTTGTAAATAAAATAAATCAGCTTCACGCTGTATCTCCCGCAAAGCAGAGTAGGCAGGGGAACCTAGTGTTAAAAAACTCCGTTGCCCACTTGCCGCCGAGTTCTGGAGGCATTGCGTGTTGAGTGGCGGAACTAAACGCCGTGCTTAGGCTCGACACCAGACCGAAGAAATGAAAATATACGAGTAAATGTAAATAATATTTCATTTCTTCGAGCGGGGGTCGAACCCACAACCAGTCGATTTTACAGTCACACTTTATGAACCTGCGCCACGGCAGTACTTTGTATAACAGAATTTTGAAATTACATAGAATTTAAAACTTTATACAAAATGTCTCTCGGTGACTCAGTAGAATAGGAATCAGACTTCGAATTATTTATATAACGACGCCATTTTAAAAAATCTGCTAACAATGTCTTATGGACACGAGTAAATTCTGAGAAGTGATATTTTTAGCAGCCTTATCGAAGACTTAAATAGAAGTCAGTATAAGATTTGAGGCAGTTGTGGCGCAGGGCCACATGGATGTAACAGTAACGGTGGCGTTGTGGGTTCCATCCCCACTCGAGGGAATTAATTATTATTTATTAATATTTCAGTCAGTCAGTGAGGCCAGTCGTGGCGCAGCACAAAGTGTGACTGTAAAACCGACTGGTTGTGGGTTCAATCCCCACTCGAGGAGATGAAATATCTACTTAAATTTATAATTCCATTTCTTCGATCTGGTGTCGAGGTAAAGCACGGCGTTGAGTTCTGCCACTCAACACGCAATTCCTCCAGAATTCGACAGAAAGTGGGGAATGGACTGTCTTAACACTAGGTTCCTTTTGCCTACCCTGCTGTGTGCGGGATACAGCGTGAAGCTGATTTATTAATATTTCAATTTCTTTGCTCTGGCACCAAGGCAAAAGCCCGGCGTTGAGTTCCGATATTAAACACGCAATACCTCGAAAAATTCAGCAGAAAGTGCGGAACAGAGTGTCTTAACATTAGGTTCCCCCTCCGTTCCAGCGTTCTGCTTTATTTATTTGATTTATTTTATAAGATTATCTATTACTAGAGGGCGTGCGCGGCTTCGCCCGCTTATTTGCATCCTTAGGGGTGAATTCTAAAAAAACCACGAAACACGTGTTGAATAATAGAAAATATTTTTAACAGTCTGTATTTAAATTTTATAAAAATCGGTGGCGATTTAAAGATTTTTCCATATAAAATTTCAACCCCTTATTTGAACCCTTAGGCGGTAAATTCTAAAAAACCACGAAATACGTGTTCAATAAAATATTTTTAACAGTCTGAATTTAATTTTTTATAAAAATCGGTGCCGATTTCATTTTTTTTCCATACAAACTTTCAACCCCTATTTCATCCCTTTAGGGTTAAAATTTTTCAAAATCCCTTCTAAGTGGATGTCCAGATTATGAAAATAAACATCTGTCCAAATTTCACGTTTCTACGCACAGCGGTTACGGCTGTGCGTGCGTCTTACCTCAGTCAGTCAGCACAAGTCCTTTTATATATATAGATAAGAAGCAATGACGGCGCACTGGCTATAGATTAATTTTAGTTCTTCTTCTTCTTCCTGGCACTAATCCCGGCTTTTGCCATGGTCTGCCTTCCTGCTCAACCTACTCCACTTTGCACGGGCTTTAGCTTCCTCGGTGGTAATACCATTGGCTCTCATGTCCTGCATTACGACATCCAACCAGCGCTTCCTTGGGCGTCCGAGAGCTCTCACTCCAGGGACTGACATAGTAAGGCACTTGCATCCGACGTAGTTCTTAGGCCGGCGCGTAACGTGACCAATACATCTCAGGCGACGCTCTTGGAGCTTATCCAGTACGTCACGGACGATCACACCACGTTACGCCGCACATCCACCTCAGCATCTTCATTCCCGTGACGTGAAGCTCCTGAGTGTGTCAGGATAATGCTGGTCAGCATTCGCTGCCGTATAAAAGAACCGGTCGGATGATGCTCTTGTATATCAGACACTTGAGTTTGGGCGGTATCCTGCGATCGCAGACCACACCAGTGACCCTCCGCCATTTGGCCCAAGCGCTTATTCGGCTATAGACATCGTGATCGATGCCTCCAGACTCGTGGATAACGGATCCAAGGTACCCGAACTTTTCCGACTTAACGGCTGCTTCAGGACCTATAAGGATAGTGCTCGAATCTGGGCTCCCGCAGGCCAAGTACTCGGTCTTCGATACATTTAGTTTAAGACCGCCGTTCTCAAGCGTACCCTTCCACAGGTCAATGAGTACTATATCATCGGCATACATCATCAGCCATGGAGGCTGGTCTTGGATGTGAGCCGGGACAGTATCAAGCACCACATTGAATAAGAACAGACTAAGAGCCGAGCCCTGGTGAACCCCTACTGTAATCTGGCAGGGTTTAGTGTCGCCAACAGCAGTCCTAATCACAGAAGCGGAATTGTGGTACATGTCTCTGATAATCTCAATATAGGCCTCAGGGATCCCTTTGGATCGCAATGCACACCAGATGCACTGACGAGGCACACAGTCAAAGGCCTTCTGCAGATCTAAAAAGGCCACATGCAGAGCTCTCTTTTTTTCCCTGTATGCCTCCATCAATGTTCTGAGGGCGAAAACGTAGTCCATAGTGCCCGATCCTGGCTGAAATCTATATTGAGACTAAGAGATGGTACACTCGCGGCGGAGCCTTAGGTCGATCCTGCGCTTGAAGAGGTTCATGGTATGACTCATAAGCTTAATGCCCCTATAACTACCACAATCTTGAAACTGCCCCTTCCCTTGTAAATAGGGGTAATGAAGCTAGGCCGCTACTGGTGTGGCATCTTTCTAGTGTTCAAGATATGGTTAAAAAGGACAGTAAGAATGAGCACACCAAGAGAGCCCAACGATTTCCACGCTTCGACACACGCACGCTTAGTCCCCCCCAACTAAGACTACTTCGGTAGACGGTACAGCAAGTAGCACCTCTGCATACTGCTCCCAGAATATCTCCTTTTCGGAAGCGCTATCCCGCCTGGGGAGCATAGGCACTGATTAAGTTTATGGTAACGCCCTCAATCAGTACTTTTACTCGCATCAAGCGGTCGCAGCGACGGTTAACTTCAAGGAGCCCATTCTGAAGCTCTTCAGAAAACACTACCGCCACACCGTTTTTACCCGAAGGTGACCCAGTGTATATAAGCCGGTAGCCCTGTCCGATGTTACGGGACTTATTGCCCTTCCAGCGAGTTTCCTGGAAGAAAGCACTGGACCCGACGTCTCATGAGTACATCTGCGAGTTCCCTGCATCGTCCGGTTAGAGAGCCAATATTCCACGTTACAAAGAGGAGTTTCCGTCTGGGTACTTGCGTCTTTAGCCGTGCCTGTACTTGACACGGTAGCCCTTGCCCACTTATCGCAGGCGTAGGGCGATGTGCCTGCGCGTCGTTTAGCGGCGGTATATATATATAAACGTATCGCGGCGTTGAGTTCTGACACTCAACACGCAATGCCTCCAGAATTCGGCAGAAAGTGGGGAACGGAGTGTCTTAACACTAGGTTCCTTCTGCCTACCCTGCTGTGTGCGGGATACAGCGTGAAGTTGATTTAATTTTTTTATATACAATGTAAGAACATCAGAAGTGGCCTCATAGCGGTCTTGGCTATTCATTCATGAAATGTTAAAATAAAAGACAAATTTAATCTTACTTATCTTGTCTTATTACTTGTTTACTTAGGAGTCTTAATTAAAATCACTGAAGAGTAACAAAATTTCAATAGATAGAGACCCAATAGATTAGTTGGTCTCGTGCCATCGCTGTCAATCCATGACATCTCCCATTACTCGTGGCGACACTTAACTCTCTGTTCGGGGTTACCCGCTCAAATTTTTGTATTTCTTTAATATTATCAATTATAAAATTAATAAAAACTAAGACAAGAATTATAAATCTCAATAATTACAAAATTATAAGTAAAATTAATCTTAATTAATTCAGAAGGTACCCTAATATCTCTCCGATATTTGTTCTTGGGCATACGGGTACGCGACCCCGGATCCTAGAGCCACCACTTGTTATAACCTCCGTCCAGTCCATAAAAGCAGTGTCCCCTTCTTTTAATCCCCTCCTTTTTCCTACCCTCTCCTTCTACCGATCCTTCCCCCTTTTCTATCTGTCCTATTCCTCTCATATATATATATATATATATATATATATATATAAACGTATCGCGACGCGGTATGTACACACATATATATATTTTGTTTAATTTGATTCTACATAAATACTTTTTAGATAATTAGTTCAGTAACTAAATTATTAGTTAATTAAAAAATTCAGAAGTATTTTCATTCCTTTACTAGATAAGGTCATAAATGTTTATATAAGAATTTGATCACTAGGATCTCTTTGATGCGGGAGATGTCTAAAATTAAAAAAATCAAAAAATCTTCTTACACAGTACTATAACAAAAACTAGCGTCAAATATAAATACTAGACTTATTTTATTCGAAACAACTATGATAGTGGCATGAGGCCAGTCGTGGCGCTGACTATAAAATCGACTGGTTGTGGATTCGATACCCACTCGAAGAGATGAAATGTTTACTTAAATTTATATTTCCATTTCTTCGCTCTGGTGCCGAGGCTAAGTGCGGCGTTGAGTTCTGCCACTCATCACCCAATGCCTCCAGAATTCCGCAGAAAGTGGGGGACCGAGTGTCTTAACACTAGGTTCCCTCTGCCTACCCTGCTGTGTGCGGGATACAGCGTGAAGCTGAAAAAAAAACTATGATAATTTCGACAACACATTACTTTCACCACGAACAACATAATAACAGTAATTCACATTGCTTGTAATTTACATTTTAAACTCTCAACCAACAAAGAATTAAAACTATAAAATCCGAAAATAACGCCTCTGTGGGTGAAAACATCTATCATCGCTTAGTCTCTATAATAAATTTTACCAATAAAGTACTTAAAACTGTATAGAGATGTTAGAAGTTATATTTAGAAGTGGTTTGCGCACGCGTCGATTTTACACTTCCAAAGTATAATGTGGTAACTACAAATGTAAAAATATATTTTATAAGTTTGAGGCCATCGTGGCGCGGTGGCACAAGCGTGTGACTGTAAACGCGACGGTTGTGGGTTCAATTCCCAGTCAGAGAAACGAATTATTACTATTTTCATTGCCTCGCTCTGGTAACAAGGCTAAGCGCGGCGTTGAGTTCCGCTCTTCGTTCTTAGTTCTTCGTTCTTCTTCTTAACTCAAAGTTCCCCCTGCTTACTCTGCTATGTGCTGGATACAGCGTGAAGCAGAAAAAAATATATGTATATTTTAAAATACGATATGACACTACGATGACACAGTTGCCACATGGCCGAATAAATGCGATTGTTGTAAGTTCGAATGGGAAAGTTAGAATTTGTTTGATATTTTCTCTTTTTTCTTGCTTTAATTTATTCCGCATTGTCTTTTTAATAGCGGAAAGCGGAGAGCATATTACCATAACAGTATATTGATAGAATTTACTTTATGTACAAAATTTAATTTTCATTATCAGAGGCCGTTGTATCGCAGGGATAAAAGCATGTGACTTTATGCGCGACGACTCTCTCTCGAAAGCGTGTATTTGATTACCGCCAGTCAATACCATTCGGTATGCGACAAGAATTTAGCGGAAAGTGGGCAACGGAAGTATCTTAATGGAGAATAAAGCATCTTACACTAGGTTTCCACGGTCCCTATACTGTCATATTGTATCCTGTCATTGTGAAAATAAATAATTAACAATACATTAAAAATACTAAAATCACTTCTGTTATAATTTCATAATCTATGATTACAGAGCACTGGCTGCCAAACTTCACGAGACCGTATGGCGGGGCGTTATTCAAAATAGAATAACGTGTTAAAAAGGTGCATAACCTAATAAAAAGTGAATGTAGAAATAACAATTGGCTGGATGCCACATATAATAAACGTCTCTTGTCCCACGCCAATTTAGCGGTATACTAAGAAAATGACTCGGAAATTGAGCAAAATCAATAAATCTTCAATTTATAAAACGAATTCACTGTTTAAATAAATAATTTTTATATTTAGGAATTTATGTTCCACTACTTAGCGATTAATGTGGTAATAAAGTGGACAATTTACGGCTGAGTGTACCTTCACTCATTTTTCATCATAGAATGATGTCAAAGGGAACCTAGTTTTAAGACACTCGCCGCCAAATTTTTGATACTAGGTCCACTGTTCTGTCTGTTTCACATTTTTTTATCACAGATATCATTTCTCTGCTTGCATCACAATTTGTGTGTCTAATAAAATAGACATGAAAAAATTAAATAAATCACCTTCACGCTGTATCCCGCACACAGCAGGGTAGGCAGAAGGAACCTAGTGTTAAGACACTCCGTTCCCCACTTTCTGCCGAATTCTGGAGGCATTGCGTGTTGAGTGGCAGAACTCAACGCTGCACTTAGCCTCGACACCAGAGCGAAGAAATGGAAATATAAATTTAAGTAAATATTTCATCTCCTCGAGCGGGGATCGAACCCATAACCAGTCGGTTTTACAGTCACACTTTGTGCCGCTGCGCCACGAGTGGCGTATATATGTAGTAGGTAGTTATCGATCTGGCCTCTAAAACATGAAAAGTTGTGGGTTTATTAGGTACTCAATGACAAAGCAAGCAAAACAGGAATTACTTGGGAGAAAATTATAAAAATTGGTACGCAGATTCCATGGAAAGTATAGGGGAGGTTCGCGAAATTCCTATCAAAACGCAAACGTAGTTGAGGGCGGCCACTAGTATTATGTTAATTTTGCACTTTTTTTTTCATTCTTTTTTTCATGGAGTATTCTAGAAAATTGAGTTTTCCTTAAATAGTTATCAGAAATGAAGCAACAAATTGTTACCTTAATTAACATACTGGCGTCCCCTTTTTCTTATTTATTATTACAGTTATGCATTTCTGCTTTAATCGTTGTAAGATCGCGTGGAATTTTATTGTTCTCGATGTCCTCATAACTTTAAAATTTCTAGGAAATTTTAAAAGTGAAATTGTCTGGTTAATACCTTTCCTATCTTAATGAAATACATTTTTTATTTTAATACTTTTAGCTTTAGTTGTAATTGTATGTTGTATGTCCTTTTTTATTAAAATTGTCCAAATTATGAAGTATTTTCATTTACACGTGTTGGCAAGAAGAGTCTGGTGGAAGGTGGACAAAAACATTTAAATTTTCCTTTGGTATATGGTCCTTTGGTATGGAGGTCAGTCGTGCCATAGGTGCACAAAGTGTGACTGTAAAATCCAGGGACTGTGGGTTCGATCCCCACTTGACGAAATGAAATATTTACTTACATTTATATTTTCATTTCTTCGCTCTGGTGTCGAGGCAAAGCGTGGCGTTGAGTTCCCGCCACTCGACACGTAATGCCTCCAGAACTTGGTTTAAAATGGTGAGCGGAGTGTCTTAACACTAGGTTCCCTCTGCCTACCCTGCTGTGTGCGGGATACAGCGTGAAGCTGATTAAAATTTTTTTTACATATATACTATTCAATACCTTTTTGACCTATTTTAAATATTTTTCCTTTTGTGCTATAGTTAGAATGACACTAAATACATACTCTTATGCACCATATACCAGCTTCAGCTTCACGGTGTATCCTGCACACAGCAGGGTAGGCAGAGAACCTAGTGTTAAGACGCTCCGTTCCCCACTTTCCGCCGAGTTCTGAAGGCATTGCGTGTTAAGTAGCGAAACTCAACGCCACGCTTTGCCTCGACATCAGAGCGAAGAAATGAAAATATAGTAAATAAATATTTCACTTCCTCCCCACTCGAGTGGGGATCGAACCCACAACCAGTCGATTTTACACTCACACTATGTGCCCCTGCGCCACGACTGGCCTCGTATATTTGTAGTAGGTAGTAATTGATCACATCAAATATTCCGATTTATTATATATAGAAGATACTTTAGAAAATTTAACATAACAGTACGCTTTCGTTAAAATACAGAAGTAAAAATATACAAAAAAGAATAAGTGAATCTATATATATAAAAGGACTTGTGCTGACTGACTGAGGTAAGACGCACGCAGAGCCGTAACCGCTGATGGTAGAAACGTGAAATTTAGGCAGATGTTTATTTTCATATTCTGGACATCCACTAAGA
>DWLH01002646.1:0-10535 GCA_018249795.1 Heliconius telesiphe telesiphe | reverse complement strand
AAAAAAAAACGTTAAAATATCACCTTGCAATTCTCTATTATTTTTTTGTCACAAAATATCTTATTGTGACTTATTTATAAGAGATAGATATACCGTATCTAACTAATAAAATAGAACATTTCTTCCATATAATGTACTGATATATATTTTACTATATTTGCAGCGCACGCACTTAAGGCAATTCGATGACGTTCATTATTATTGTTATTTCGTTATTTTAATGTTAACTAATACGTACACCATAATACTTCTGAAGAACGTAGCTTTCAAACAAAACCAAAAATAAGTAAATCAGACCAGTAGATCCAGAGATCTTAGTCTTTAAACAAACAAACAAACAAACTTTTTCACTTTATTATATTAGTATAGATAAAAACCGAAAATTATCTTTATTAAATTTCCTTGATGATGAAATAACTTTCGGTTGTAAGTTTTCAATATAAATGTGTTTCAATATAAATATGTTTTCAATAGTATAGATAAACATTAAATAAAAAGTAGCGGGCAATGTCGCGCAGGACCAAACTTTAAACCATACCAAGAAAAGAAGAAGAGAACCAAAGTGTAGTTTAATTTAATTATAAACAGCAAATAATTACATAAAAATTAACAATAGTTCGAAAATTTATAAAACCGTCAACGTCAGTCATACTCATATGCCGCCCGAAGGCTAGATCATTTCGAATTAGTGACATCTCCTTAATTATTTATTAGAATGTTATACAGTAAACTATAATTTCAATCTAGATAAAATGCTAAAAGTGACTATTATATTTATGTTCATAAGGATGAATATAAAAAAAATACATTAACAAAAACCCAATAAATTTAAAGTAATTAATTAAAATGGTTTTGCTCATCTTTCAGAGATAAACATATACCATCGCGGACTTTTTTAAACATTATTTATAGAACAATATTTTTGTTAAACATTGTTTTTATGTATCTCATAAGGTTGAGTCAGCGCACGCCATGTATGCCTTAAGCAAGTTCATTTTGGGTGACGTTTTCATAAAACAACAAACAAACTTTGCAAACCTTTGTTTAGCAATGGTCGCGTAGCGACGGTTGTTATTAATATGGCAGAATAAATTGCATGTCAAATTAGAAAGTATTTTAATATATTAGTATATATGTGTAATGTAATGTTATATTATATTTAAAGCCGGGCTCCGGCGCCCAACCCACCTTAAAGACCGGCAATGCACCTGTAGCTCCTCTGGTGTTGCACAGGGTCGTGGGCGGCGGTAGTCACTTACTATCAGGTGACCCGAACGCTCGTTTGCCTTGGCCTTTTCCATAAAAAAAAAGCCTATAGCACTTCTGAAGAATGCAGCTTTCAGACAAAACACATATGGGCATACTCGACCGGATTATTACCACCCTGGGGATTTTAAACTGGCGTTAAGTAGTGGCCTTCTGCCTTTCGTATTAGGTAAGGCTGAGCACCGACGACTCTCTTAAATGTCGCGACTATCTTGAATAGACCGGCTACAAAACAGAAGATAATTTTATACGTCATGACGAAGTCGCAGTGTTCGTTAAGTTTCTGTCGTCTTGCCGATATTGAACAATCTGGTCCTGTCAACTACCTAGCTCCTAATTGACTAGTACGATCGTATCCAAATCTACGCATTTCTGTACGGGTCACAGTGGTGTTGCACAAACGAATCGGCTTATGGAGGGACAGTACTTCACGCTAAAACACCGATTAGCCCTGTATAGGGTTCAGGTTCGGTTTCATTTGGCGTACTGTTCTTATCACTGGGTTGATGCACTCCAGAATCAGCTTGACCCATTTGATCACATACAACGTAGAACCGTTCGAATCGTCGAGGACCCAATAATCTGTGAAAGGCTTGACACTTTGGCTTTGTGTAAAGACGTCTCCTCGCTATGCGTTCTCTACCGCATTCATCATGGGGAGAGTTATGGAGAACTTTTTGACTTGTTTCCTGCCGCCAAATATTCTAACCGCACAGTACGTCACAAACTCAAGTATCATCCACACCATTTGAATGCGTGACACGCCACTACTATGCGGTTTCGTAGGAACTTTCTTCTACACGCCACGCAACTGTGGCGTGGCCTCGCTGCAGCAGTGTTTCCAGGTCGAAACGACTTGGATACCTACAAAAATCGCGTCTATCATCACTTCGAAGGACCGCAATGCATCTGTAGCTCCTCTGGTGTTACACATCAGATGACCCGTACGTTTGTTAGCCTTGTCTTTTTCCATAAAAAAAGAGTGGCGTATTGAGTTATTGTAATTTGCGGGGGAATTTTTTTTTTAACTCTTTTTTTTTGCTTAGTTTGTTAGTAATCCGACCCGTGGTCCATATTAATTGTTTGTTCGTTGTTTTTTTACCGGAGCTGATGAAAGCGGATACATCTACGCGTCATAACAGTTTGTTTTTATAAAATAAAAAAATATATTTACCAATAAATTTACACATATTTCATACTTACCTTTAGAATTGTTACAATAAATAATAAAACTTTTCGTCGACGTCACGAACAAATTATAATATTTAAAATTTATTTTAAGCATAGTATTTGAAAAAAAATCTTGTATTAAAGATGATTGAATTAATGAACTTCACCTCTCTGTTTGCTAATTTTCGACCAATTTAATAATCACAAGAAATATTAATATTTAATTGAAATATAACCATATATTTCAAAAATATTCCAATCCACAAATGGCACCCTTATAGACAAAAATTGCCTCAGGTGTCAGGTACCCATTGTCAAGAAAAGAGGATTGTCTTGTAGTTCTCATATTGAAATAACATAAAATAATATCGCATATAGTTGGGTCAATCAACTTTTAAAGTACTCATTGAAATCCTGTGAATGAGGCCGATTTTTCGAGAGATGAAACTATTACTTAAATTTATATTTCCATTTCTTCGCTCTGGTGTCGAGGCAAAGCGCGGCGTTGAGTTCTGCCACTCAACACGCAATGCCTCCAGAATTTGGCAGAAAGAAAGGGAACAGAGTGTCTTAACACTAGGATCCCTGTGCCTACCCTGCTGTGTGCGGAATACAGCGTGAAACTGAAAAAAAAAAAGTTTTTAACAGTAGCCACGATATTTTCCTTAGTTTTCGGGATATTTTGAAAATTTTGCAATGATACATTATAGTTCTCTTGCGTTACCACAATTAGAAGTATTCTTATTCAATAAAACAACATATTATTTATATAAACTATGGTATCGATCGGCAATAACCAACATTAAATAATTAATGTAACAATTTCATTATTTTATTAAATAATAAATGTCTTTTAAAAACTGTGGTACTTTGCACATTTTTTAAAGTTAAATGTTTCCAATAATCTTAGTATAATGAAATCGAATTTACTATTTACATACTATGACAACAATCCATACCTCCATACCTATATTATAAATTCGAAAGTAACTCTGTCTGTCTGTCTGTCTTTTACGCAATCTGTGAATCTATTTCGTGTGACGCGATTACGTATAGATCCCAATAACGTAAACACTTACTACTACAAAAATACTACTAAAGGTTAAACAACTTTGAACTTTATCGCCAATACCTACAACTCGATTTCGGAATGAGGCGGTGTTCCTTTGATAGGTTTATGTGTGCGTGCGTCGTCGGCATTGGCATAACATTATTTAAGAATGGTTGGTTACTTCAGTTCGATTACACGAGCGTCCATCAAGCTCGTAATTTTTATCTTCAGGGGCGAGCTACACTCGCCCCTCCCAGCCCGGTGACGCTGTCAAGACCTCTCCAGGTCAACAGCATTAAGTCCACTCGAAAAAAAAAAAAAAAAAAAATTCAGTTCGGTTATCTATACCGTTGTTATACACTTCAAGAATCGTATTTTTAACTTTTTGGGATTTTATTTGATATTGCTCGCAACAATTATCGTATTTAATGTAGAAGAGTTTAGTTATTTCATTCAGTATCTATGTATGCGCGCACGGAAAACATGTAAAAACGTTTTTCCCGGATAATTTAGTATCCCGTGGAAATTCCCGGATAAAAAATAGTCTTTTTGTTGCTCCATAACCCCCGCTATCGATCACTGAAAATTCTATATATTTTTTTGTATTTGAGTATAATGTAAATAACCATATGCACTTCATAAACAGCTATTTGGAAATCACAAACAGAAATTTAAATTTTATCTATAAGAAACGGACAAAGCAACGGAAACCTTGCAGTTATCAATTATTTTTTGTCGCAAAATGCCTTATTGTGACTTATTTATAAGAGATTCAGTGTTGCGGATTTTTATTAGAATGAATGAAATTGAATATTTTTGTAGTACGATGTAATTGCATCAATGCAATTGCATTATTTCTGCAGTTCGATGGCGTTCATTATTATTGTTATTTGGTTATGAACGGCTAACTAAAGAAATACATCGTAATGTTATATAGCCTATAGCACATAATTTGTCTATCTCTTAAGAACAACCAACAGTGACCATTTTTGTGTTTAAAATAAAGAAGGAATAATTGCGAAATTGTTTTCAATAGTACAGTATTATTCCTTATTCGATTAAGTATATTATACACATTGTAAGCTTTATACAGATTGAAATTGGTTTTTACAGCATATCACAGAAATTGATATTTTAGAAAATATCGAAGTTTTGAGGACTGTCGTGGCGCAGAGGCACGAAGTGTGACTGTAAAACCGACTGGTTGTGGGTTCGATCCCCACTCGAGGATATGAAATATTTACTTAAATTTATATTTCCATTTCTTCGCTCTTGTGTCGAGGCTAAGCGCGGCGTTGAATTCTGCCACTCAACATGCAATGCCTCCAGAATTCGGCAGAAAGTGGGGAACGGAGTGTGTTAAGACTGGGTTCCCTCTGCCTACCCTGCTGTGTGCAGAATATAGCGGGAAGCTGATTTTTTTTTTATCAGTTTTAAAATGAACGGCCATGCGCTGCGTAAATGTTTAAAGTTATAAAAAATCATGTATTGTAAGGAACATATTGTAATTCTATAAAAAAAAAATACTAAACTGCGACACCATATATCTTCGCATAGCATTATCTATTTGTTTTACTGTTTTATTATAGTATAGATTGTTATAGAATACGTGTTACTTTTACTTTAAATACTTTTAAATATTTATTTTACATTGATAATATTAATAATATAGCTGGTTTTGTTTAGTTTTTTTTTAATTAATATTTTTCTTTGGTTACGTTTCCTTTTTATTTTCTCTACTTATTATTCTTTTTGGTTTATTTTGATTATTTAAGCTTATATTTTCTACCAAACCTATTGAAAATGAAAATAATTTCATAAATATATTTAATAAATATTCGTATAGTTCAGGGGCGGGCGAAGCCGCTAGTCAAGTAATAAGACACAAATATTGATATATTTTTTTGCATAAATGAATATACAGATTGTAAGTAACTGTCAAAACGTGTATAAATATTTTGGGACACTATAACACAGGAGAAAGTTATGTGATAATACGGGAGTGCGTAAAAATTAGGTGACCAGGTTCGCTCTGCTTACTGCCCTGCTATGCGCGGGATACAGAGCGTAAAGGTAAAAGCCTAATTACCCCAAACTGTGTTTGCCTACTGTATAAAATGCATTTAACAAAATTGCAAAACAATTACAAATGAAAGTATCAATTAATGAAAATTATTTTATTTGTTGATTAACATATTGACTCATATAAAAGCAAGGGTTGTCCAATTTGAGGCATAAGTAAAATATCATACACACAGACAATACTTGTTTTACTACAACAGGCCAAAAATAATTGAACAAATTTTAAATATTTAAATTTGTTTATAAATTTAATGACAAACTATAAACACTTATATTTATTATACTAAATAGTATTGTGCTATAGTTGCCACTTATCTAGTAACCAAAATTGTTTGTTTAATGTTTTTATTGAATATATAGTGATATTTAAAGGTTGATATCTTATAAAATATTTTTTTCACATTCATTAAGCCATTTTTTAGGTACACTTTTTGTACCACTTTGCATCTGCTTAATTGCGTTAAAGACAGCTAAATCAGCTATAGAAAAATTATCATTATAGACCCAGCAGCTAGAACTATTATTTGCAAATATATTGTTGATATAATTTTCCTTTCTTTTTTCTGGTGCAGTTTCAAGTTGATGACATATGTCAAGGAAACTGTCTAGTTGATGGTTTTGGTAGTCATAAGGTACTACATCACTATGTACAAGACATAAGTATCTTATGATGTTTACATTGCCAAGAACTGGGACATCTAAAGAAGAAATTTTCAACTCTGGGTTTGCCGAATCTGAAAAATATTTTCACTTATTATTTTGTATCCTCATTAATATTTAAGATTATTGCAGACACTATATTTTTGACTGCCAAGATAAAAAGTTTTATTAGCAAAGAAAGTTAAAAACTTTTTCCATTATATTCATATTTTTATATGGTTTTCTCTGAAAGTAGGTATATGATTTAATGCAAAATCCTAAAGCTATTCAATCATCATGATATTTTGACCTCCTTTTACTATATTCAAAGACGTAATGAAAATAATATTGATCAAAATGCAATAACTGCAATGATTAAATACTTACCAGATTTAAATATCAGTCTGAGGTTTATTTTGGATTCAGGTTTTAATTGGTACAAGTCTTGAAATTTTTTAAAAAATGCCTTTACTTTTGCAACTTTTGCGTTTGAAATGGAAGAATGAATGTGCCATGACACACTTAATGTTTTATGTTTTAAAAATATATTTAAAAACCAAGGGAGATTTTCAGTATTTAAAATAATTACTATTTCTTGTTGCTCTGCCTGTAATACCAAAAAAAATATATATTATTTTTTTGTGGAATAAGCAATTCTATAGATTAATTTGATATTCCCTCTAAATATGACCACAAGCTGCCATGACTGTGTGCAAGGGGCACAAGTATGAGACTGTAAACACAACTGGTTGTGAGTTCAATCACGACTCAAGAAAATTAAATTTTTATTTTCATTTGTTCACTCGCTCTGGTGTTGGGGCAAAGCATAGTATTGAGTTCTGCTACTCAACACACAATGCCTCTAGAATTTGGTGGCAAATGGAGTGTCTTAATACTAGATTCCCTCTGCCTACCCTGCTGTGTGTGGAATACAGTGCGAAGCTGGTTTATTTTAATTTTGTTATTGTTTGGATAATCCAAATAATAACAAATTTAACATAATATAATGAATTTTTATAAGCATTTATTTAATAACAGATTTTTTATAATAATAAACTTATTATAAATTTCAATATTTTTAGACAGTTGCAATAAAATGAAGAAAGATAATAGTGAGGTTGAGGTCAGTTGTGGCGCAGCAGCACAAAGTGTGACTGTAAAAACGACTAGTTTTGGGTTTGATCGATCGGAGATGAAATATTTACATAAATTTATATTTCCATTTCTTCGCACTGGTGTTGAGGCAAAGCGCGTAGTCGAGTTCTGCCACTCAACACGCAATGCCTCCAGAATTCGGCAGAAAATGGGGAATAGAGTGTCTTACACTAGGTTCCTTCTGCCTTCCCTGCTGTGTGCGGGATACAGCGTGAAGTTGATTTAATTTTTTGATTTTAAGATAATAGTGGAAGTGACTAAACTTACAGTATCAACAGCATTGGTTGTCAATTCTTGTTTTACATATGGATTTAAAACACACAATGAGCTTATCTTTTTTATTCTTTCATAAAGAATATCTAATTTTATTAGCAGTTTGTCCTGCCTGTTTTCTAAGTCAACAAGCTGATTAGTAGGCATTTTCTGAAAGGAATATATATTTAAAAAGACAAGATAACTAATAAAACTTGTAAGCTCCAATCTAACTCCAATTATTTACTATGCTATAATGAGATAAAGATATTATTTTATGTTTACGTAAAATAAGTGTTTCTTCTTAGAAAAAAATAAGTGATTGAAAAACTGTTGTTTAAAGTTTTTAAAATAATGAATTCAATTCATTTCCTCTTGTGAAAAGTTTGTAGGCATCATGGCACAGTGAGACGGGTTCTAAATGTAACTGCTATGGTTGTGACTTCGATTTTCACTTGTGGGGCGAAAAAAAAGGTTCTCTCTGTTAAAAAATTAAATCTCAATCTGAGAAGCGGATGATTTTACAACATATTTGAATTATCATGCTATAACTTAAACTTTAAAGTATAAATTTAAACGTTTGAAATAAACCTTAAGAAACTTGGTAACCTGATCGCTTATATTGATTTCTATATCGTTTTGGTATATGTCGGCTAAATTCTTCAATCGATACATGCACTTAGGCAAGATTACTTCTTCATTAGTAGATATGATATTTTTCATATGATACATGGCGTTTTTATTTGTACTAAACTATTATTTTACATGCACGAGTATTATTTGCTTTGATTTGACATAATACACATACTATAGACCAAGGAACATGTACTCTATCTACCAAGTAACCACATTGCATTGCCTTGCCATCGCCACTTGCCAAGTTGCCACAACCACAGAGTACTTTCATAAACTCGCCAGAAGTTCAATCATGCAGGGCTGTCAGAAAAACCTACTTGTTTTTTTTATAAAATACCCTTCGAAAATATATACCATACCGTACACCAAAGTTTATTATGTAAGTATTCTATTTTAATAAGAATTATTTATTTTTAGAGCTTAAAGTTTTTTTTCACAAAATTTTAAAAAGGTGTGTCAAATTTACACCGAGCATTCAGAAGAATGCTCAGAAAGTCTCCACAGGCTCTAACTATTTAACTTATCCTTCACAAACGCTTGAATGCCACTTACAAGTTTGTGAGTCCATTAGTATGCTCCGGACAGGCAAGCATGACAGATTTCAGATTGGAGTTAGGCTTGACATATTTTAAAATTATTAAAAAAAAACATAGGTAGAGAAAAGTTCAGTTCTTCATTTATAGCGTTTAAAGCGAGCCACAAGAGAAAAAAAACGACAGAGAATCAATTAATATCAGTTTAAATATTAAACTGACTAAAAAAGTTCAAATAAATATGTAAGAAGTAATGGGCTGCTTAAACGTTTGTGAAGGTTGGCCAAACTTCCACAAACACCAACGTCTAAGCATTCGCTCATCGTGGCTTTTGATAGCTTGTCACCGATCCGTTTTTGAACACAGATCAAGAGTTTGAGACAAAGGCTTGCGAGTTGCGACGTGTCACACGTTGGCGCATTTTCAGTCTCACTCATAAGTTCATGCCGAATAGATGTGTTTTGCTGCGCGAGGTTATATTAATTCACAAGCAAATTAATAATATAATATTGCACTATATACTGGTTTATTTTAGATATAAATAATTTAATATATATTTTTTTCTGCTTCTTAACTTTAATTAAATTTCTTTTTACTTTCAAAATAGTAAATTAAAATAATAATTTGTGTAAAAATTTTATTAAATTTACAAAACAAGAATTTCATTTTCAATAATATTTACGGTACCTAAAACGCTTGACGAGGCTTGCAAGCAAGCGTCCACCAACACAAGCGTGTGAACGAGGTGTAGCTTGGCTTGCGTGAGGTTGGCGATGATCCGGAGCAGTGTCGGTTTTTGAAAACAGATCAAAGAAAATAAGAAACATTTGTACTGATGGTAAATGAACGAATATATATGAATTCTTAGTGTATTATTTTATTGTTAATATTGAATAATTAAAGACTCAAAGCCGTTTTAAATTCATAAAAATATATTTATTTATTTCAATGTGCAAATTAAATTCATTTTATATATTTAATATAGTAAAATCTACGTATTACTTTTAATCAGTACAGGCAGTACACTTTTAACCTGGCCGAACACGTACAATATTATTGTCAATGTACGTATAAACGTAAAGTACGTATTGTCAATAATATTGCGTGTGTGCGGCCGGTTTTTCGATATTGATCAATATTATTGTTGATTTTTAGAAATTCTGTTTTTACCACGGCAATATAGGAGGGTTATCGTCAATAATATTGTCGTGTGCTGAAGCGCGGCAATATTATAGTTGAAAAAAGACTTCAAAGGTGGCGGTATTAAGACACTCCGTTTTCCGCCGAATTCTGAAAGCATTGCGTGTTGAGTGGCGAGACTCAACGCTACGCTTTGCCTCGACAAACCAAGCTTTTTCTACGAGTAAAGAAATGAAAATATTAAATATATAATTTCCTTGAACGGGAATCGAACCTACAACCTGTCACATTTACAGTCACACTTTGTGCCCCTGGACCACAAATGGCCTCTGTTGTAGTTCATTAATAATATTGAAATTATTAGAACTTAGAACTTAGTTTTTTTTCACATTTAGTCTTCGATCAATCTTTTTTTATTGCCTTTTTTGTAAGTAAGCTAAATGCAATAATTAAAGCAACGACTGATTCCATTCTCGCTATTTTAGAAATAACACGTACGCATACAAATAAAGTTACTGAGCAACTGCGTCAGATTTTACTACTAAATATTGTCAATAATATTGTGTAATGTGCGGGTATATATATTGAACAATATTATAGGCAATATAGTA
>DWLH01002645.1:0-10536 GCA_018249795.1 Heliconius telesiphe telesiphe | reverse complement strand
GCAGCGCAGAGACCGCAAGAGCAGCGGACTATCAGCTCGGACCGATTTTAAATGTTCCCATTAGTTCTTGTAACGTTAGCATACTCAATAGCTTTGTATTAGAATTCTAAATCGAAAACCGATACGATAATTCGAGTTTCTTTTAAAGGGTTAGATTTTGAATGTTTTTTTAGTTTAATTTTGTGGATTAATGTAAGCTTAAATAAGTTGTTGCTAAAAATTGTTTAAGTGCTGTTGTTAAACAGATTTGCATGTTAGTTGCATGCATAAAAGTTGTGAGTTCATGTCCGCTTCATTCAATATTTAATATTTAGAATCAATTTTATTTATTCATTTGGTTATACAATGTAATTAATGTTCCTATTATTATACAAAAGTAACAAATATTTAAAAAAAAATCTAGTTAAATTAAATTTAGCTTTTAATTGCAATTTATGTTGTGTATGGTATATGACAGATTGTGATAGAAATGCTCAAGGAAAATGGACAATATATGATTCGACGATAAATGGATTATTTAACCCAAAAATAATGAAAATGGCCGTATCATAGCTGGATCTCTTTTTAACGTGCATTCTCCTATTATGTAATATTGTTTCTTTTTTACCGTATGTTCTCCTTTGTGTGTTCTCCATTCAACGTGACATTGCCGAAATGATAAGTGTTGAACTGGCACGCTCGGAACACCATAAATAAAGAACATTAATGACACAAAAATAATTTTCAATTCGAACAAACAGTTTATGAGATTAACACGTTCAACCAAACAAAACTCTTCTATTTTGTATCTAATATTATTATAGACAAAAAAATATTCTTTCTCTATTATATTTTTCCCGTATTTTCTTTATAGTATAGAATATTTGGTCCCTTTACTCATATCAGCATTTTGGGTCCATCTAAAGCGGTATTTAAGGGTCGTTCAGTGGGAGTCGCTTACAACGATTGTACATGACATTATTCATACATACATGTAACGTATGTTACAAACATGTATAGGTTTCTTCATTATTAATATGAATACATATTATTATTTCGTATTCGTTGCATATTATTTTCTTTAGGGAGAATTTTTAGATAAATGATTCAGTACTTTTTTTAGCTTTAAGCTGTATCGTGTGAACTGAAAATCTAGTGTTAAGATACTCCGTTCCGATTAAGATTTGACGATTCAAAAGTGCTTATACGAGTTTATTTGAATAAAGAATATTTTGAATTTGAATTTGAATTAAGACATTTTTGCTTCCTATTCTCCACTAAATTCTGGAGGACTCCGAGTGGGTATCGAACTTCCAAACTATGACGATTACCGTCACACTCTTGTTCGCCTGAGCCACGACGGCACTTATTATAACATATTATTCTAACCATCGTAAACTCAAAGTTGTAATTCTATTTTAGTTCCAAAGACACCTTACGAACAGTACTAAAATACACAAAGTCAATAAAGTCATTTCAAAGTAGCATGTTTAAAAACTGTTGACGTTTTTATTCATACATCTTAGAGAGATATAAAACAATTCTCGCATCTGGTTCATTTTAATTATTTATGTATTCTAGTTCATTTTATTTACATTAGTTAGTAAAATAAAATTTAAAAAAAAGCACGGATGTTTTGGTTAATACATCTTTGTATTTTAGTGTTATAAAAGTTAGTTTTTATATTGAAAACAGCAATTGTTTAGTTCCGACTTTTCTCGGGATATGAAGGCATTCATAGTCGGAGGAATGCGTGGAAAGTTACATTAAACTTAAAATATAACGAATTCTAATTGATTTTATCTTTAAAAAAAATATTAAAAAATTGTATGCAGATCCTCTTGAGTAATAAGTCCAGAGAATCAAAACTATAAATATATGTACTTATAGTGTATATGACTTATAAAATCTTGATATATTCGCAGAGAATTTAATTTATGATATTTTAAACGTGAAAATTGTGAGGATGGATGTTTATTCCACTATCATACAAAAACTACTGAACGAATTTAGATGAAATTATATAGTAATATAAGCTATATACACCCAAATAACACATAATTTTGCACAACTTACGTAAAGATTTTCTATAATTTGGCGGTAATGTAACAATCGATTTAAGCGGGCGAAGCCGCGCGTGATTTGCTATTACTTTCATAAATTTGAATCCAGCACTGCCACATTGATAAAGTGGTTCGATTAACTTTCAAATGTTTGAGACAACCTTTAATACGCAACCCATCCACTGCGAATTTTTTTCATTTTATCTTATCGTATCTTGCTAATGTAACAAATGTAAAAGTATGTAAGGATGGATGTTTGTTCCACTTTCACGCAAACGCTATCGAACGGATTTAAATTAAAATATTAAATTATTAAATTAGCTTCACGCTGTATCCCGCACACAGCAGGGTAGGCAGAGGGAACCTAGTGTTAAGAGACTCCGTTCCCCACTTTCTGCCGAATTTTGGAGGCATTGCGTGTTGAGTGGTAGAACTCCAGGCCGCGCTTTGCCTCGACACCAGAGCGAAGAAATGGAAATATAAATTTAAGTAAATATTTCATCTCCTCGAGTGGGGATCGAACCCACAACCAGTCGTTTTTACAGTCACACCCTGATTTTGTATAATCTGGCAATAAGTTTAAGCGGGCGAAACCGCGTTTGGGTCGCTAGTATCTTCATATAATTTCAAATTCATAGCGGATTTGGGACGTGTACCTGTCTCCACACACGATGCGATGGGTCGAAATTGCTCTCGAGGGAATGTTTATTTTTAAAATAAGTGTCCCTCGATCCTTTTGGATAATGTACGGTGTTGAGCTCCGTCATTACACAAGTAATATTTATGTTTAGATATGGAAAATATGATGTATCGTGTAAATATATATATTTATATGTTTTTATTATATTTATTAGTAATTATGAGACTATTTAATAAAATCAAAATAATAGAATTGGACCTACTTTTAAATAATATCATGAAATCTCTTTAACGTTGGTTACAGAGCAAGCCGTATTTCTTTATTTGTAAGCAAATCTTTTAATGCTTTATCGTGTCTTATTTATTGCTACGCTAAGATGTTTACGAATCTTGTTTAAAGAATTCTACTAGGCTTTATATGCTTTATATAAACAATTCTCTAATCTTTACTAAGACCAAAAAAAATCAGCTTCACGCACGTATCCCGCACACAGCAGGGTAGTCAAAGGGGACCTAGTGTTAAGACACTCCGTTCCCCACTTTCCGTCGAGTAACTAAGACCATCATGGCTGTAATCAAACATTTTCTGACTTGACTTGACTAATCTATCAGTTATATATGATTTAAACTACTAGATACCACAACCAAAACTTACCATCAACATCCTCGTTATCCAACATTTGATCTAATTCATTATCATCGAAGCTGTGAACCATTGTGTTAAGAATCGTCCTGACCTTCTCCTTCTCGATGCGCCCTTGCTTGCTGGAGTCGAACATGCTGAAGGCTCGTCTGAGCACTGTAAAAGAAAAGTTCTTAAATTAACATAGTTTCAACTCTTCTCTCTCTCTATCTTAGAAGAAGTCTATCGTGAATGAGTGGGTTATGTAAGCTACTCTGCCATCGGGGGTACCTAAGAGGATTTGAGAAGGCAGTATACAAACCTTCATTTACGTTTAACCTATATAATAAAGCTATGTTTAAGGTCACTTTGTTGTTCGTCTGTCTGTCATTCATAAAGATCATTTATTTTGCGTATAGTCTTGGAGCACAGGAAAAATTTTGTTTCAAAGTAAACGCTTTTAAAAAATACGAGCGTTTATGCAATATTTTAGTTGTACTTTGGATGAAATTTACAGCGTAATCAAAATATATAGGGCTTCTTCCCGTCTATTTACAATTATGAAATTTCAAAAAAATTAAAGGATTTATTAAGGGTAATCAATAAAAATATCCGAAAAATTCATATTTTTACGTATTAACGTAAAATACAACGGAGTTCAAAATATTAATCTTATACGAACGCAAAAATACGCGGATGCATTTTATAACTTCAAATAGATAAAAGTAGATGAATAAACTTCTTAGATTAATAAAATTCAAAATAATAGCATTCATCATATTTATGAAAATTGTTATAACTTATTAAAAATATTAAAATAATAGTCGCTTTTAAAACATTTTTTAATAAAAACAACTGTATAATATGTAAATGAAAATTAAAAATTACTTTTGTTCCGTCCACTGTGATACTGAACAAAAGGATGTATAGAACCAATCTACTGTACGTTTAAGTTATTGGTGCGATAAATTATGATTTTATTCGATTTCATAGTTTTTTTTACGTTGTATCCGCATATATCGTAGCAGGGATATACAGGGGGGACCTAACGTTAATATACTCCGTTTCCGATTCCGCCGCCCAATTTCCATAATATAGCGTGCTGAGTGACTAAAACTCAACGCCGCTTTGTCCTGTTGGAAGAGCGAAGCATTAAATAAATTCCCTTGATTGGGAATCGAACCTACAATCGTCGTTTCCATTCAGACGCTTTGAAAATGCGCCACAATGGACTCGCATTAAGGCATATATAATACTTATAATATGTGTATTTTATTTATATCTTCTCCTATAAATCATGTAATTTTATGTTACTCACTTGTGATCTGCTCATCATCGAGTTGGTTATTCTGCAAGAAATAAATCACTTTTAAACCACATTTTTTTCAAAATATAACAGATAACCTAACTTTAGACAAAAGATGAAATATTAAAATATATATATATATATATATATATATGTTAATCTTATAACGAGTGCTACTAATAGCATTTATAAAAAAAAATATTGATTTTACTTTAAATTTTATTGTTTCAATAAATAATTAATTATTTCACTTTCTATATAATTTTTACAATTCTCTTAAACCAACCATTTTTGCGTAATGTGAAGAGAGGTGCGCGAGAGTGCCGACGCGCGGGAACCAACTGACGATGTTAGTATCAAATATTGGATACCTCTAGTATGAAGACTAATTGGTTATTATTATGCTATAATATACCTACTTACTTGAGGCCAGTTGGAGCACAAGGGCACAAACGTGTGACTATAAACGCGACAGATTGTGGGTTAGATGCCCACTTGAGGGAATGTAATATTTAAATATTTTTATTATTTTGCCCTATCAATAACGGAAGACTTTTGAAAACAGTATATATTATAGATATATCTTAGTGAGGTTGGCAAAGAAAATCTAGTGATAGAGAATCTTATATAGATTAATTCTATATAGACATGGATAGGGTTACAATTTTTTAAATTATATTTTTCTTACTTCCTGTTATTTTTTTAAAATCTGCACTAATTTTCAAGACATTGCCTGTTGAATTGCGGAACTCAACGCCGCGCTTCATCACCACAATCTTTGTTTTTGCAAATAGGCAAAAGAATTGAATACAAAATATAAAGAGCGGAAGAATAAAATTATTTTCATTACTTTGCTCTAGTAATAATACAATAAGCAAATAATGTAATGTTTCCAAAATAAAGTGAAAAGTGGCGATCGGAGTGCCTTTTCACTAGGTTTTCCCTGACTTCGTCCTACCATATGCGGGATACAGCGTGAAATTTAAAAAAAATCAAAAGTGATCTAGCCATTTTTATTTTCTCACCATTTATTTTCAGTCACAGACGATTGTTTATATATATTTACAAAACAATAAATCAGTAAAAACGTAATGTTATATACATTTACGAGTCGACTCCGTTCTCCGTAATAAAAATCTTAATAGTATTCATGTAAAACAAAACTATATATTCGCTGGCTTTATTACTTTTTCAATGTAACTGTGCATAGTTTTCTATTTTTGTTTTTACGCGTTGATTGTCACATTTTTTTTATCCTGTATCCCGCATATAGATGAGAAGGCAGAGAGAATTTAGTGTTGAGGTAGAGGGAACCTAGTGTTAAGACACTCCGTTCCCCACTTTCTGCCGAATTCTGGAAGCATTGCGTGTTGAGTAGTAGAACTCAACGACGCGATTAGCCTCGATACCAGAGCGAAGAAATGGAAATATAAATTTAAGTAAATATTTTATCTCATCGAGTGGGGATCGAACACACAACCAGTCGGTTTTACAGTCACACTTCGTGCCACTGCGCCACGACTGGCCTCCACGACCATTTTTGAAACATTGCATATTGAGTGTATCTACCTAGTGTATCTTACCAGAATGAGAAAATGAAGATAATTTAAATAACATGATTCCCCCTGATTATAGAACCCACAACCATCGCGCTGACTGTAAGAGTCAGACGCTGTCGCCATAGCATGATTTGTATAGAGTTTGCAAATTTGTCATTGATGTCATAATTAGGATATAATAAAATCTGTGTTTGTAAATTAAAATTACACTCACAAACGTCTACAACAAATATATAAATTAAAATGGTAAAAAAATCAAAAGAAAACAAAAGCTTTTTCTCGTCGAACAATAATTTAATTATCATTTAAATGCTAAGGCACTGACATTGTTTCTATGTTGCTTGAATCTAAAGAATTTATTGATAAAAGTGGATCAGAACCAAATTGTGACCCTTGTGACCCTCGTGACCCAGTGGAACATTAAATCATTTCCACGTTTAGATAGATCTACGTGGATTTCCCCACTCAACACACTCTCAGCAATGTCTCGAAAGTTGGGTGAAAAGTGGAAAACGGAGTGTCTTAGCACTAAATTCCCTCTAATTACTCTGTGATATGCAGGATACAGCGTAAACTTATTATTTTACTTCACACAGGAACGAATATGTTACCATAAACGTATACAAAACAAACATTTACATTTAACGCTATTAATAATTTTAAAAAAAGGATTTGAGTCCATTCTATATATCCCAATAGAATCGAGAAAATGAATGGCGAAGCGTAATTTAAAATCAAAGAGAATTTTATCTACGAAATATTAAGAAAAAATTGATTTTTTTTGCGATTTTATTGTTGTATTTTTTACCTCAGTCAAATGAAAATAACAATTTGTTGTGTATGACACACATTCTTAGGGCAGGAGGAAACTTAAACCGCTAGTACAGTGTGTTATAGCACTAGTTCCTGAGATTAGCACGTTAAGCTAACAAACTGTTCAGCTTTATAATATTAGAACAAATAAATTAAATTAACTTGTATACAATTTATTTTGGTATACAATATTTAATTTAACTTCATAATACTGTTAAGTACACATATCCCATTTGTACTACAAATTATGATAGCTATTGAATGTTTTCGATATTCGTGATTTGCAGGATTGAGGGCACCAAACCAATATTGAATATTTCTCTCATTTTTAGAGTGAAAAAAAACTTAGGAAAGGAAAACATTTTGTATAAAACGCTTAAAATTTTTATGTAGTGGGATTTGAACCCGCGCCTCTCGGCGGGACATCGGACGATTTGGAGTTTAAACAGTAATACTGAATATCTCAAATGTGTCAATTTGAGATATTCAGTATTAATGCTTAGAAAACTTATGAAAATTTCAAAAACTTTGAAAACAAAATTTAAAAAAGTTAAATTTAAAGTTAATTATAATATATATTATTATTATTTTATATTTTATATTAATATTCAATTAAAATAAATGTCTATTTACTAATAGTAAATAGACATTTATTTTTATAGAGAATAATCTATACAGAGGTTTCGAGTTTAATGCAATAGGCATAATCAAAATTTATTAAGTTTCCCAAGTTTCAGGTCATTGTACCTCCTAAGATAGCACAGGCCTATTCTAATATAATACATATGTAATTATTATCTTAGAAAGCGTCGCATCGCGTTTTTCCCATATAGCAGGGTGAGCAGAGGGAACCTAGTGCTAAGACACTCCGTACCCCTATATCCATATTTTGAAACATTGTTTATTGTTATCGAAACTCAATGTCGCGCTTTGCCTATCAATATATACAAATAAAAATATTTTAAATATAATAATTCCATTTTCATTTTAAATTTTTAAATATAATTATTAAGACCGTCGTGGCACAGGGGCACGAGCGTGCGATGGATAATTGTAGGTTCGATTCTCACTCAATTTCACATTTTCATTTCCTGTTCTGGTTCCCTACTGGTAACGTGCCAAACTGCAGCGTTAAGTTGCGCCGCTCAACATGCAATGCCAAGAATTGGATGGAAAATGGCAAAATGAAGTGTATTAATACTAGGTTCGAAGATTTCCTCTGCCTGTCCTCCTATCGGGATACAGCGAGAAGCTAAAAAAAGAAAGACAACACTCCTTTTAAAAAAAATGAATCCACTACTACCTAACCGTAAAGAGATTAATTATATCACAATTTCTCAAAGTACCGGATTAGCTATAAATATAATTCCACCGGTCGCATAAATTGAACGACTTAAAGTTTCAAACGAGCTTTACTCCGTATGTAAATTTAATAAGATTATATGGCATTCTAGTATGAAATGTTATTTTTGGAATCGACGTAGGATATTACGAGGATATCCTCGTTGTAAAAAATAAAAGAATAAAATTGATTTCCTCGTGGCACAGTGGACGGTGCTTAAAATGATAGTTATTACTTTGGTTCTAATTCACAGAAATAATCATGTTTTTTTTTTAAATTATTTTCAAGTAGAAGGGTAGCGTTGAGTAGCACCAAAATGAGAAATCTTCAATATGGAAAATTGAGAACGGAGTAACTTAACATTGATACTTCTGATGCATACGGGATATACGTAACGTTAAAAATATCCAAATGCGGAGTTCAACGCCACTGATAGTCTAACAACCTCCAAGTGAAATTCGTACCCATAATTAATATCAACACTATTGAGGAAATTCAGAAAAGTAATTTTCCCGTTCATAATTTTGATTACAAAATCTCTAACATTATTTTCTTCAGCGATTTAACTCAAAGCTGCTGAGAAAGCGCTTTTCTAAAATAAATGAAGCTTAAAATTGAAAACTGAAGATTTAGCTCGGATCTTTTTTTAGAATTTAATAAAAATGGTTCTTTTTATCATCTTAACGCTGTATCCCGCACTCAGACACTCAGATACTCCGTTCCCCACTTTTTGCCGAATTCTGGAGGCATTGCGTGTTGAGTGGCAGAACTCAACGATGCGCTTTGCCTCGAAACCAGACCGAAGAAATGGAAATATAAATTTAAGTAAATATTTCATCTCCTCGAGTGGGGATCGAACCCACAACCAGTTGATTTACAGTCACACTTTGTACTTCTGCACCACGACTGGCTTCAAAAATGTAAAAATGGTTACTCTCTGATTTAATATCTTAAAGTAATGATGCTAACTAATATTATTAATAATTATTTATTGAGCATTTTCCAACTGTTCAATTTCCATTTATTTTGTTAATAAAACCTAATTAATATTTTCAATTCCTCGCTCTTGTAACAAGACATATCTTAAAAATTGAGAAGAAAGTGGTGAATGGAGTATCTTAGCACTCGGTTTTAGCTGTTATTATTTAAAAAAATTACGATCGTTTTAATGATTATTATGAATACTAGTGCTCAATATGCTGCTTCGCCTACTTAAACTTATCTTAAATCCAAAAAAAAAACAAAACAATACAATTTATTATTCATATGATGATGAGCTATATTACTGTAAAGTTTCATCTAAAGTTATTTAGTAGTACTTGCGTGAAATTGGAACAAACATGGGGATGGATATCCCCACAAACTTTAACATCACATTTACCGAAGCGATGAAATGAAAGTCATTCTTTTCTCTACGTGGAAATTGAACCCACAACCGTCACTAACATAACAAATAACACCTCGAAATGAACCCACGAACACTGAAAAGTGGGATTTTCAATTAATCTCATAGCCGTAACATTTTAACTAGCTCGCCTCTCAAACACGTTAAAGAGTAAACTCAAAAGGAATCTATGTCACGATGT
This sequence comes from Heliconius telesiphe telesiphe, assembly GCA_018249795.1. Taxonomy (NCBI): domain Eukaryota; kingdom Metazoa; phylum Arthropoda; class Insecta; order Lepidoptera; family Nymphalidae; genus Heliconius; species Heliconius telesiphe. The sequence goes on along the minus strand of DWLH01002645.1, from coordinate 627 downwards.
CACCGTTTATATAAACTTAACGATTTAACGAGTAGAAGTTAAAGACGTTCAGTGTCACGCTCAATTTTAGTAAGATTTTATGAAGTTTCATATTTTAATATAATTTGGGTTCTTTTAATGGCTTTTTGTGGCGAGGCCGTCGTGGCCCAGCGGCACAGCGTCTGGTTATAAACGCAACGCTTGTAGATTCGATTCCCACTAGGAGGAAATTTAATTATTTTCATTTTCTCGCTCTGGTAACAAGACAAATCCCGACATTAAAGTAAAGTAAAGTTTTTAAGATTTGCCGGAATGTAAGGAAGGGGGTGTCTGGTAATGAACGTAGGAATATGGGGGAGCCAGGTGGGCCGCGCCCACCCCAAAATAGTTAAACACAAAAAACCCAGAGATTTTACTAAGAAAAAATTAAGCTTGAACAATAAAAAAAACCTTTACACAAAAAGATTAGTTCGAAAAAATTATAACGTAGCACGTTGTAACTCACTGTAATAAAATGTTTAAAAAATACTTGCGTTGTAACGTCGTTGTAGAGTGTAGGCGAAAAAAATGTAATCGGTCTACATTTACGTTTTTTTTATAGTTTCAAAGTGAGCAAGGGAGTGTTATGACACTGGTTAGAGGAAATCC
>DWLH01002644.1:0-10536 GCA_018249795.1 Heliconius telesiphe telesiphe | reverse complement strand
ACTGGTTGTGGGTTCGATCCCCACTCGAGGAGATGAAATATTTACTTAAATTTATATTTCCATTTCTTCGCTCTGGTATCGAGGTTAAGCGCGGCGTTGGGTTCTGCCACTCAACACGCAATGACTCTAGAATTCGGCAGAAAGTGGGGAACGGAGTGTCATAACACTAGGTTCCCTCTGCCTACCCTGCTGTGTGTGGGATACAGCGTGAAGCTGATTTAATTTAATTTTTTTAATTTTATATAAGACCGCCTCGAGCACCGTGCTTGCGAGCAAGCCTCCTACGCGGTGCTAGTAGCCTAGTACTTGGAGCTCGGAATTATAGTTGAACATACTGTTTCTGTTGAGAGTACAACACACGCCACTACGTATGTTCTTTATTGCTAATGACATTATTTATTTAATTAACCGTTACTGTATTGGTACCAACTCATTTTATTAGAGGCCAATGTCTTAACCAACGTTGGCGTAGTAATAATAGGTATTAAAATATTTTATTTATATATATTAATACTGAAAAATAATTTAAAAAAATTGGAGCCAATATTTTATCCGAAGTTAAGCTATCTATGTTCGTGCCTTTACACCTTTCCCTCCTACTACAAGACAGTATAGAAATAAATACAAATTACTTTTGTCTAGAATAAGAACCAATAATCAACACGTTGTATAAATTTAAAAATCACGAACTATATTTAATTTTGTAGTACAATTAAAAAAAAATCTAAATTTTATTTTATTATAACAATTTTAAAATAAAAAATAATAAATGAGAGTGAATGAAAAAATACTTTTTAATTGTATTCAAAGACAATTAATACGTTTAATTCGATTTTAAAATTTCATAGGAATTAAAATTAATTTTGAAAATTATTAATTAACTTTGATTTTCTTTTGTCTTTTCCTTATTCTTTTTTTACCAAATATAAATTTTGTACTAAAATTTTTCGAATACATGTAATTTAATTAATATCAATAAATTAAAATAACAAAAAGTAAATATAAAAAAAAAATGTAATGTATAATGTTTTCCATATTGTATTACTTTATACTGTCTAGTTTTCCTTCCTCCTATTCTATTAAAGCTATAAGAACCCAGGATAGATAATAGGGCGATCAACTTTAAAAAAAAATAATCTGAATGTAATTTTCTTATTTTTTTTGTGTTATAAATAAAACCATAGTTTTTTTATTTTAGCATTTTCTTTCCGTTTTCATATTTTTGATAAGCTAAAAGATAGTTTAATGAATTAAAGTTGTAATTAATAGTCTCTTATGCTCAGAATATTTTTCAAGCTTGCCAACCCTAACCCTAATACGAGCTTGCTTGAAAATGTATAATTTAATTGAAACCATATATAAGTACAACATATTATATTGTAATATTTATTTATATTTAGAATTTTCGATAACAACAAAACTGCCATAAAGTTGACCGGATACTGCCTCGATACAATCATGTCTCGATCGTACTTAAATAAGGACCTGTTTACATTAGTTGAAACTTTAGGTATAGTTTATGTTCAGCTGTTCACTATAGTTCAAATCTATATAATTTTGTAACTTGATTTAGTAATAAATAACAAATAATAATAATATAATACGTAACTGAATAAAAAAACTTTTACATCGCAGTGAATTAACAATAAATGAAGCGCTTAAATTTCGGTGGTGTTCAATACTTTAATACAAATCAACGTAAACAGTGTTTTGTGAATGAATGACTGCGATATTAAACTGTAAATGTTAGTTAATATTTAAAATGTCCAATAATCTCTTAGGTGTTTTATAATATCTCATTATTCGGCAAAACTAAAGAGCTAGAGAACAAGTGCAATTACATTAATATTATGTATTTCGAATCGATTACGTCCATTTTGCTCGAGTAATTGCATTGAATTGTGAAAATGGACATGTAGTTTGTAAATCATATAAATGATAAGTATAGTTAGAAAATGCCTGCGGTACTTAAGATTTGATTGTTATTATTCATATTATTTTCACTAGCTTTAACATTTTATGAAGTATAATAGTATTTTCTTATTGTAAAATACAACTGTATATTTTCCAGTGCCAAACTCATGACACAAATACAATCTCTGTTAATTTAAAACACGATAATTTTAGTTTATCTCAAAGTCTTCCAAACATAAGTTAGTTGTTTTACCTTTATATTTTCATATTAATAAGGTTATGCCTCGATAATAATTTCCCTTAATAGTAAACAGTCATAATAAATTTCTTAAGCCTATTTTAATATGATAATATAAACATTTAAGTCCAGTTAATGATGGCCTAAATATTGAAGCATATTCTGTTAGTTAGTTGTCTGAGACTCTCAAACCTCCGTGTTACAATAGATACATACGTTTTTACAATTGTTATGTTGTTGTATGATATATGTAATTAGATATTTATTAGTTGCCACCAACCAAATATTGGCATCCTATTTGAACACGATACCAAATGTTGTGCATTTAATATCTCGTGTTTCCTATATAATATTATTTATTATACATAATAGATAGATATATAATTATTTACCTTTAAATGTTATAAAGTTATTCAGAAGGTTCTGGCGATATTTTCTTATGTTCAAACATATTATGTGACGTGCGTCTTCAGTCGTACAGTGAGATCGAAAAGTCGCCACAACTTTGTTATATAAAAATGGACATATCCTGTACAAAAAGTTTGGAAAACGTTAAATTTTGCCTTCTAACCTCCTAAGTGGATGGCGGCATTATCTTTGTGACAGCCACAAGCTCCTACCATAGACGTAGCGGCCGAATGCTTAAAATACTAGTCTGTAGGATTTTAGGATAAGCAAAGCTTTCAACTTGGGGTCTCTAAATTCTCAGGATTGTAACTTTATTTGCCTAAAATTAATTAAATATCAATTTCTAAACAATTAATTATATATATTTTTAGTAAATATGAGTAATGTAAACATTTAAATACAAAAAAACACGAATAACGTTAAATAAGAACATAAAGCGGCCACACACTAGTTGTATAATAAAAATATTTTAATGAACAAGGTTAAGGCTAATTCAAATTATTTACAAACACGCAAGAAAGCTCACAGAAATGTTTTACTTACAGTAGAAACTAAGTGACTTTTTTTTGCTAAATGGAATAATGGCGCCAAAACCAAACCAATACATTGATGGGTGGAAAATTATATCCGAATCCGGAAACTACGATTGAAAATGCTATATAATCCTTTCAGAAAATATATGTTTGTGTACAGAATACTATGTACTATATAAGTACTAAACCTTAAGTATTCGCTAGAGAGTTGCTTAAAGAAAATTGCAATGTATGTTTGTATCTGAGACGGGATCATAAGAACGAGATCAAATAGCATTCCTTTAACATAACTTACGGAGTTAAAGTGGATACTTACTCATATTACTTTGCGATAAAATTTTAATATTCAACAGTGGAGACGTTCTATTTATAGCAAGTAAATTATTTATTTGATATTTAATAATGTAAATATTAATCAACTTCTCGCTATATCTCGCATGTAGCAGGGTAGGCAGAGGGAACTTAGTGTTAAGACACTCCGTTCTCCATTTACTGAAATTTTTCGAGTTATTGCGTGGTGAGTTTGATTTGCCTTGGTGCCAAAGCAAAGAAATGAAAATATTACCCACATCCGTCAAGTTACAGTCATACCCTTGTGACTCTGAGTCACGACGGCCACCTAATGTAAAATTATATTCACTTCTACAAGAAATTCAATATAAATCGTGTTTACTGTCAAAACGTGTTTAAATATTTGTACAGAGGACTGCTTTTGATTTTTTAAATAAAAATAAATTTTAAAAAATTTGCAGGCTTCATTAGACGAATAATTTTGTTGGTCCGAATTCCGGTAAAAATCTTATATTTTTATATATAACTATATATTTAAAATCTGTAGATATAGTTATTATAATACTCATACATATAATATTTTGTCCATATATCTAATCTCAACAGTTGTCACTAAGATAATGTCGCAGTCATAATACGTAGTTCCCTGTGAATAAATAAACATAAAAAATAGAATAAAAAAATAATTTTACATTGTGGTTGTGATTATACAAGTGATTGCCAATCCATCTAAAGCAGGGGTTCCCAAACTTTTCTTGATCAAGGACCACTTTTTGATCATTCTTGGAAGCAGGGGCCACTATGTATGTAGGTATAATAAGAATAAATTGTGATAATCAAACAGAAACTTCGCCTCACCATCCCCAGACATAAAATTAAAATCGTTCGCGGACCATATTTAGACTTCTGCGGACCACTGGTGGTCCGCGGACCACTGGTTGGGAACCACTGATCTAAAGTAAAACACGTAAAACATATAAATACGTAGGTTATCGGTATAAATAAATTTGGAGACTTGTACAAATTGCTCACATATATTAAACACGACTGAATACAAGATTTTTCGTCGGCTGGTAGCTAGAGTTAAATGTAAAGTAACTTCTTGAAGTAACTGCTACTTTAGTTACTGTAAGTTTACTTTACTATCGAATAAGGATAGCTGTCACATATTGTAATAATTGTACGATGTTAGCGATAACTTAGAACCTAAATTATGTATTTATTAATATAAATGCTGAATAATTTCTATATATTGAAAATCCAATGTGAATGAAAAGTAATAATAAAAAATCTTTTATTATAAAATGTATCTAGATTTTCATTTAATGTTAGTGTGTCTTGTCTTTGATCTGTTTTTTATGTATTTGTTAAGGACTATTAGTTGATAAGTTAGCTATACATACATACATAAGTGTAAACCAAACTGACGTTAAATATAGACTTCTTTTGTGTTTGTATTGCATGTTTGCTTCGCTTTATACTTTTTAACGTTAAAATAACAACAACAAAGCTTTGAATTTACTAAATTTTTTTTTTTACCTATATTAATTTAATTTCGTTATTTTTCTCCTGATTTCATTTAATTTTGTACACGTCTTTGGCATGCAGCACTAGTTTTAACGTCCGTTTATTTTATCATTAATCTATAAACAAAATTATCTGAGATCAGTGACGAGACTCTACTTACAATATCCCTTCGAGCCCTGTTTTCATAATCTATCTGCGACTTCGAGCCTCATGAATGGTTCTTCTGCATACAACGCTGCATGGACGCTGGTACGGTGCTGGGTGGTGTCGGACTGTCACGTTCTATCTCGTGTATTTATATATATTTGTTCTCTTTCACTAGAATGCGCCAAGGGTTTGCACTTGTACGACGGTCGATGTTACCAACGTTGCCCAGAGGGGACTTACGCCGGTGAAATCATAATGCAAGCCAATTCACGAAGACGTAACCTTACGTACTTGGAGGCTGGTGACTCTTCGATCGCTAAGAGACAAGGCGACGTCACTAAACCTACAGCAATCGAGGCCTTTGATATGGAACCATCTAATTACTCCAAAACTCCTCTTGTGTGTCTCCCTTGTCACTACACCTGCGCCACCTGTGCAGGACCCAGCGGCAGTCAGTGCTCCTCCTGCTTGGACGATGCCCAACTTTTTAATCAGTCCGATTTTGAGCAAAAATTCTACTGTTACCCTAAAACAGTGTTAACGCAAATAAATAACGTGAATTGGCACTACAAAATGAACATGGTTTTGGTAATTGCGCTGGTCATTGTTATCATAATTTCCCTTTACATAATAGTGTGTGTGCTAAAACGTAAGGGTATTTACTGTTGTGGTAACAATTAATATAAAATATATTATATATATATATATATATATATATATATATATATATATATATATATATATAATATAAAAATAGCTTATAATAAGTTAGCTGTGGATGATAAATATCAGAGCGCAGTTGACATTAAGGAAGAAATTCATAAAGCCCTACATAAGTATTCCAGCGAGAGTGAGTCGGAGGATGATTTAAAGTTATAGCACTTCTCAAAGTTTCATCCAGAATATTACGTATTATAACGTCAATATAGTCGTTACTCTAAACAAATGCAGGGCTTGTATTGTGATATCAAACTATCTATTGTCACAATTTTTCAAAGTAGTTTTAAGTTAACAATTGGTTTTTTACATAAATTTGAAAATAACATATCTGTATTTGATACGAGTTTTTTTTGTTGTGTATTATTTAGTCCAAACACTTCATCATTTCGGCACTTTCTTTCGTTCCATCTTAGTCTTTTATTTCACTTCTTATTATTAGTACTAACATTATTTTCGATACATCACATTCCATGTGTTTTAGCTGTAAGTTTATATTGTTTATATAAGTCGAGGGCGCGGTTCCCTTCACAAGCGAACAAGTAATTTATACGCTCAGATTATATTGAATTTTGCAAGGCACAAATACTGGGTTTAATTGAATCGATATTTCTAAGGGTACCCACTGCAACGCTTTAGCAGAGGAAAATGCTCTTTAATATAGAAGAAACAAGAACTTATACCCTTTAACTTGCGTTTTCTATTCTATTTCTAGTTTACATAATTCTCAATCACAGGTTTTTTCTTTCATAACTTGGAATTTCTACTCTTTTAGCTTTTTTTTTTATATTTTTCAATAGTCATCAAATGTCGTGCATAATAATTTTATATAATACTTTTTCTCAAGTTGCCATTTCACTAAGTAAGTAACGAGCTTCCATTGTAAATATATTTTGAAAGTATGTAAATAAATGAGTTCCTATTTTTTATTGAGTGTTTTATTATACAACGTATTTAAAGCATATTGAAACGTAACCTGGCAGTAAAATTGTCAATTTTTTTTATATTCATATATAATATTAATAAATATATTAATAAATCTAAACTTTGAAAAACGAAATTTAGGCAAAAAAATACCTTATAAAAACTCTTATGTCTCATTATTATTTACGGCACTTCCAATTTCCATTTTTTTTATTTTGTTTGTTTAAAAACATCTATATTTTATGCACATGGTAGGTAGAGGGAGCCTAGTGAGAACTCACTCCGTTCCCCATTTTCCTTCGAATTCTGAAGCTAAAGATTGCGCGTTAAGTGGCGGAACTCAACGGCGCGCTTTGCCTCAACATCAAAGCGAAGAAATGAAAATATTAAATACTTCATTTCCTCGAGTAGGAATAGTATCCACAAACCATCACTTACAGTCACACTTTGTGCCCCCGTGCCACGACCGGCTGGCCTCAATAAATATAGGGCCAATAATTTACAGTTACCAAATACCTAGGTACTGTAAATAATAACTGATGAGTCTTCTGTTGAAGCTATGTTAATTATATTTAGACACGTGGAGTTAAAATATACACTGAAAAAATATTTTAAAAATGTGAAAAGATTGTATTTTCTATAAATTTTAGGTAATATGTAGGTACTGGTTTTTTTAGTAACAAATTAAGAAATACTAAAAAACATATTTATTACTAAAATAATAACTAAATATAAGTCTCAGTTAAATGTGAGCCTTAGGGAGTGTTGATCGACACAATTCCGTAGAGTTGTTTTGTAAGTCGGCAGTGGGCTGGAGTAATATTACAATGCCATTCCTTACCGTACTCTCGATATACGATCAATATACTTATGTATCGGGTAATAGAATAGACGTGAAGGAAATAGTTTCACTAGAAGTGGTTATTTTGAATTTGAAACTAAAAATAATATTGTGTTGTAAAAAGAATGATATTTATAAGTTCTTAACTTCGAAATTTTAATAATTTTATACCATTAATTTAGTAATATTAAGATAACCTTTGAAAAATATGACTATTTGTAGATATTTATTTCTTCAAAAAAGTATTCAACGAAATTCCGGTGTCATATCTAGACGTGGCCTGTATAGGTTTACTTGACACTACCTCTATCTCAATTTTACCTCAGAAACTCGAGATTCTTACTAAAAATTCCAATAATTACATAGGGGAGAAAAAATATTGCGTCCAGCTCCTAATTTCAACGCATCCCTTTGCGTCCTGGTAACGCACATGTGTTCAATATTGTGCTTAAATTTAATATACAAAAAAAGTAGCACTTTTTTATCAGACAAGTATATGTATAAAAATTATAGTAATTTTATTTTCCAATAACATTTTAACGTTAGTTTTGTAAGGTGTTAACTTTATTTGACTTACTTTTCAAGCAACAAATGCCAATTTCTCCAAAATTATTCGAAAAATGGCGAACAGAGTGTCTTAACACTAGGTTCCCTCTGCCTACTCTGCTGTGTGTGTAGGATATAGCGTGAAGCAGAAAAAAAAATAGGAAAGAAAAGAAAAAAAAGAACATGATATAATCATTTCTTAGAATATTTACTTCTCAACTGGAAAATTGTGCAAACCGGTAATCCAATATTTTGCTATCACGGTCGTCTTGTTCTTCGAGTAACAGCTTTTTTTGAATCATTTAATATTAGCCAATGAGCAGCTCATTAAGCAAAATATACTTTATTGTTTATAAATCGCAGCTTCGATTGTCACTTTAGTAATTTAAAAGCTACTAAACATTAGAATATGTTTTTTTTTTGTATCGGTAATGTCGTAACTTAATATGTATGTTTTTTTCTGTTTCATAGTCCAGTTAGGCTAGAGCTTTTTTAATTCTTAAGTTTATTTTTTTAAATAAATTGAGCAAAAAGGCACTTTTTTGCAAAAAGAGAAAAAAAAATGATGCAACGTTGGCAAAATTTTGCACGAATATGACTAAACTCGAAGGTTTTTAATGCCATACGGAAATGCGCTTACAACGAAGGTTTCGGTACTACTCCAGTCCGGTTAAAAATTGCGGCGTTATATACCGCCAGACAACATGCTTTCAGCACCAGAGGGAGTCTAATGAATATTTAATAATAAAAAATACTTACAAACAGAGGCCGTCTTGGCGCAGGTTCACATGCATGTGATTGTAATGGGACGGTTGTGGGTTCGGTAACCATTGGAAGCAATGAATAATTATTTAGTAATATTGTCATTTCTTCTCTCTGAGACAAAGGAAAAGCGCGGCGTTGAGTTCAGCCACTTAACAAGCAAACAATGCAATGCTAACACTAAAATTAATGGAAAGTGAAGAACGAAGTATCTGAACACTAAGTTCCTTGTTCTATGAGGGACGCTGAAAAAATACCTAAAAACTGTATTTTTATTGAAGTAAGTATGTTATAATAAAAAGAACATTTACATTTGTCAATAAATTGCTGTTGTCATGAACTATTACTATATTGTGTAAATTTTTTTTTTGTCTATCGTAAAGAATCTTATGTTGTTGAAATTGTAAAGTTAAATATGGCATGATGAATGAAATATATGTTCATTTCAACAAAGTAACTTAGACACAAAAGATTGTCATGTGTCTCTGTTCGGTAGAACATTCATAAATTTGAACAGGTGAAATCCTATTCTGGATTGCTTTAAATTTTTAAAACTTCATGCAATCAGGTACCTATTTAAGAATTTTGTATAAAACAAAACTTGAATTTATCAAATCTCTACTCATACAAAAATTCAGATGAATCGAGTTATATAAAGTTTTTATAAATCTAAACCGAAATATTCTTTATTCAATTAGGACATTATAAGCACTTTGAATCACAGTCCTACCGGAAGCTACCAAAATGGGTACATACATTTACTAAATGTGAGCCTGCAAGGTAATTAGTGTATTTATGAAATCGGAAGTAGTAGGATTCGAAATAAATTCACTGTGAGCGCCCTTTGTGTGACAGAACTATAATTCGATGTCATATATAACTAAGATATAGAAGGAAGTATATACATCGTGGCGCATGGGCACAAAGTGTGACTGTAAAACCGACTGGTTGTGGGTTCGATCCCCATTCGAGGAGATAGAATATTTATTTAAATTAATATTTTTATTTCTTCGCTCTGGTGTAGAGGCAAAGCGCGGCGTTGAGTTGTGCCACTCAATACGCAATGCCTCCAGAATTTGGCAGAAAGTGGGGAACGTAGCGTCTTAACACTAAGCTCCCTCTGTCTACCCTGCTGTGTGCGGGATACAGCGTGTGCGGGTACATATATGGGAGGAGGTATACATGTAAGCATTGGTGTATTTATTGTAATTGGTATTATTTTTTGACTGGCATCTTTTGCAAGGTTTATCTCAATTTTGATATTTCCAGAGTCTTTTTTAATGACATTTCAGGTACTATCCCGCTCGGTGAAATTAATTATTTAATATTTTCTTTTCCTCGCTCTGGTAATAAGGCAAAGCGCGGTGTTGAAAACCGCCACTCAAAGCGCTACGCCATATCCGACACAAATTGGCCAACGAAATGTCTTAACACCAAGTCCCTACCTCGGCCTACCCTAAATAGTATAGGAGAGATAAATCGTGAAGCTGAAAAAAAAAATGTTTATGTACAATAACATTTTTTAAATTATAAACTAAATATAAAACGAATGAACCATGTCAAATGTTTTAAATCTAAAACAGTACTTGTTTATAAGTTACACTATACTAAATTTCAAAGTTTAAGTAGTAGGATGTATTATCGAGAGTATGTCGATGCTTTTTTTTTCCACAACTCCCACTTACTAC
>DWLH01002643.1:0-10536 GCA_018249795.1 Heliconius telesiphe telesiphe | reverse complement strand
TTTCTTGCCGGCTCTTCTCAGCAGAACTGCCTTCCGAACCGGTGGTAGCTTTTTTTTTTTTGTTTACATGTTCATTTGACGATTCAAAAGTGCTTATACGAGTTTATTTGAATAAAGAATATTTTGACTTTGAATTTGAATTATAAAGGTTAATTAGCACAGTTGCTGTTTGTTTTATTTCAAATGATTCATAAACTAAAAGTTTATAACAGTTTAAAGAGTTATGTTCAAGGAAATTGCTATAACTGTTTTGATGAAATGTTTTAATATCTATATAACAAGAAAAACAATAAAAGATATTTTAAAAGGCACAGTATATTTAATAATAAGAAATTAAAAGGTATTATTTAAGTTTATATGCAAAAAATATTTTGTTAATGGTAAAAAAACCTGGAGTAAAAATATATACTTTCAAAATAAAAACTTGTATATGTATAACAATGATCTTCTTATTAAAAATAAATACAAATAATAGGTATACTTATTTATGATATTTTGACGAGAATTATCTATCTAGCACATTTTCCTTATATTATAATAATTTATTACAATTCATATAAAATCTGAATTACATTTATATGTAATTGCAGTTATATAACAAGTTTAAACTTTGTGTTACATTTAACAGGATACTTATTTATTCTCTATAATACATTTGTTATGTGGGAAATCTACAGTATAAAATGGACAACCATCAGAGATTAGGAGCTACCCAATCAAGGAATTTAACAGCTAATTCAAAACCCACAAAGCAAGCAGCATTTGCTGGAAATGCTCGCAACATTACAGGAGTCACACCTTTGTACAAAGCTTTGGGTCCTTCTCTTTCCATCAATTGCTTAAAAACATCACGCATTCCTTTAGGATATGTGCCCTCAGGGGCAGTTTGTAATCTGCTTTTTAAAACATCAGCAGGCATGGCTACCAGCCAATTAGCTATTCCAGCACATCCACCAGCAATAATTGTTGCTGCCATTTTGATTTTGGCACTAGCATCTTGTGGCACAAGCAACTCTTTCACCCACTCATATGTCATGAAGTACATGCCACTAGCTGGCACATCTCTTAAGATGGTGGCAACACTGCCTTTGTAAATGCTTCTTATGCCACCTTCTGCATATAACTGTCTGGCACAGTCAAGCATGCCACTATACTTTTGGGGCATATTTCCACCTTGTTGGATTTGTAACAAGCACTTTATTCGTTCACCAGGAGCCATTATAGAAGTAGTGAAAATGCCAGAGAATGCACCCGCGGCAAACAATTCCGGTTTAGTAAGAACCTGATTTTCGTCAGATTTAATTAGTGTTTTACCTACGCCAAAGCCAAAGAAACTAATTGCAAATATGGGTGCCACTCCTGTTAACGGTGCTGACATACCTTTATAGAGTCCTCGAAATCCTTCTTTATGTATTGTTTTTTTAAAACAGTCTAGCGTACCATTATACAAGGCTATTTCACCTGCTTGAGGAAGGGGCATAGTTTGTAATCTTACTTTAACTGTATCCATAGGATGCCCCGCTAAAACGGTACATACACCCCCAAAACCACCACATAAAAAATATTTAATAGGGCTGCTATTTTCCGACATTTTGATGCTATTATTAATACGGAAGAGAAAGGAAACTCCACGAATACACTCGCACAAGTGCCGAGTTATTCATTTAAAATTAAAATGTCAAATTTCAAAGTCCAAGTTTACATTCAAACCTCCAATGTAAGTGTCAACTGTCAATATCACAGAACACATATACCCAAAGGGTCAATATCTTCAGAACCACAGATATTAATTAAGTTTTATAATTAATATCCTAAAGGATAGTGGATCGTTTTATCCGGTACCACACGGAACGGTACTTATAAAAGTAAAAGTTGTGTAATTATTGTTTTAAATATATACATTACATTTTGATATCTTGATATTATTCGATAACTGTCATAATTTATATTATACAGCGTAATTCATTTTGTTAGTGTTCCTTTTGTATCTATATACGAATTGGTGCACTGTGAAATTGAATTACTGTCAAATTGTCAACGTCAATTTATAATTCAAATCTATATACAGATGTCGTCACATCTTTACCAAAAATCTAAATATTGTTGCTTTTTTATAATTTATGAAACCCATAAGACAAATAAAAGTAAAAAGCCAATTAGAAATAGATTATACAAATATAATAAATATTATTTTTTAAATGTATTTACGAACTCTTACCTTGAGAATATAATATGACCTGCACAAAAGAAGAAATAGAAAGAAAACGACTGGCTGCTGTACAAAAGCGACAAATCAGCCTAATAAAGTCTCCCGATGGTGTGTCACCCTTTTCCCGAGATTCTAAAATAGGTCCTGTGAAGAAACAAAACATTGGTACCCATGTCTCCTTTCACCCGTACACTAAATATATTAAAAATGATAATAATATTTCATCTTCTTCTAAAATTGTGTCAGGACAATTTAAGAACTCTCAGAATTATAAAAAACTCATGAATGAAAAAGTGGTCCAGGAAAATGCTGAGCATAACAATTCTGAATCCAGTAGAGAGTGGAATCATATTTTCCAATCAAATCAAAGTCTTAGCCAAGTTGTAAATGCGAAAGCTTACCTAATATCTGAAAACAGATTTGAAGTGTCTATATCTGAATTTTGCATGCCACTCATAAATATATTTAAATCAATGCCATCAGGACATTATGGTAAGAATAACATTGTTATATTATTATAATTGTTACTTAATATGGTTTCTTTTATATTATGAGCAATTTGAATTTTTGGCTTGTTTACTGAAAAATTTAAGTCTGTTTTTTACATTTTTTTTTATTTTTTGTCTGCAGATGCTAAGACTAAATTATGGCACTTCTCAATAGATGATTATCAAGAGTTTATATCAAAAACAGTTCAACTGGAGCCTCATGTAGTTGTTAATTCATTGCCTCAATTTGTTTTAAAGGTGTTTATATTTCACTTAATTTTCCTTTTATTCTTTTAGTGCTGTATTACATAAATTCTTGTTTAAATAACATGCTATAAACGCTAAATGTACTTAAAATAAAATTTAATCAGCTTTACACTGTACCCTACATATAGCAGGGTACACAGTTTGAATGTAGTGTGAAGATACTCAGTTCTCCACTTTCAGCCTTATTTTTCTAGGCATTGCATTTTGGTGCAAGTGAGAGATAATGGAAATATTAATAAGTAATAAATTATACCCATCGAGTCGGGGATTGAATCCACAACCGTCCAGCAATTTAAAATACATTAATATAAAATTTTTCACAGATACTAAAATTTGAAATACAAGATCCCAATTCTGTGGATTTACTACCTATAGAAGAAACTCTAAGAAATAAATTAATGCCATTCCAGCAAGATGGAGTAAGGTATGCAGAAACTAATTATAATACACTAGAATAAATGATTATACAAATTATTAGAATGCATGGGTGCTTGAAAAGGAAAAAGAAAAGATTTTTTAGATAAATAAGTATGGACTAGAGAATAAAAATCATTTTTATATATCTACATAATGATATCTTTAATGACAAATATAAATTGAACATAATATACCACATATAAATGACATTAGGTTAGTTCAGAGAAGCAGTTGTTCAGTTGGTGATCATTTGAAAAATCTTTGATTTTGTATTTTTAAACACAAAATATTATTAATAAGTGTATTTTATTATATGTGATGTAAGGAAATTTAGGACGCCTTCCCACCCCTCGTTACACAATCTCACATTTTTGTTTCAACACCATACTCTCCGAAATAAATGCTTTCGTTCCCCACTTTTCGCCGAATTTTGGAGGCCATGATAAAACCACGCTTTACCTCGTTACCAGATCGATACCAACCAGATATTTCCTCGAGTGGAAATCAAACCCTCAACGTGTCACGTTACAGTCGCACGCTTGTGCCCCTGCGCCACGCATGCGCCTTTAGAAGCAAGCAGCTATGCAGCAGCAGCAGTAAATACTTTAAATAAATATTTTTTTATATGAGGCCGTCGGCCGTCGGCCGAGTCGTGGCGCAAAGTGTGAGTGTAAAATCGACTGGTTGTGGGTTTAAAATCCCCACTCGAGGAAATGAAATATTTATTTACATTTATATTTTTATTTCTATGCTCTGGTGTCAAGGCAAAGCGCAGCGTTGAGTCCCGCCACTCAACACACAATGCTTCCAAAACTCGGAGGAAAGTGGGGAACAGGGTGTCTTAACACTTCCCTCTGCCTACCCTGCTGTGTGCGGGATACAGCGTGAAGCTGATTTTGATTGATTATATATGAACTGATTGAAATTAAAACATTTAATCTAAAGGGAAAATACAATAGTGAAAACAGCATTTCAATTGGTTAAGCCATTTTCGATTTCTTTTTATGTGTAGATACCGAAACGTCGGGTTTCCAAAAAAGATTTACTTTTCGGGAACTCGAGAATAAGACACTTTGTTCTGTTAAAATATGTAGAAGTGGCGAAAAAATAATTATCTTTATTAAAATCTTTATAATCAA
This sequence comes from Heliconius telesiphe telesiphe, assembly GCA_018249795.1. Classification (NCBI taxonomy): domain Eukaryota; kingdom Metazoa; phylum Arthropoda; class Insecta; order Lepidoptera; family Nymphalidae; genus Heliconius; species Heliconius telesiphe. Next base: position 6,016 of record DWLH01002643.1, on the reverse strand, counting down.
TACAGATTCGGTATAGCTCGTCGTGGGCGCTGTATGATAGCTGATGAGATGGGTCTGGGGAAGACGTTTCAAGGGTTGGCCATAGCGAGTTATTATAGACGGGATTGGCCTTTACTTATCGTTACTACGTCTTCGATGAGGTAATGTTGATCATTTTTTTTAACTGTCGTGGTGCAGTGGCACTGCGTATGACTGGGATATTGTATAACTGATACACTGGGAGGGATACATTATTTAATATTTTAATTTTCTCAATCTTATAACAAGATAAACGCGGCTTTGAGTCCCGCAACTTAACTCACCTTGTATTGGTGGGGTCAAGGTTAAGATCAAGATCATTAATATTTTCATTTGCTTGCTCTGGTAACAAGGCAACGTCATGCTTCAGGAATTCGGCGAAAAGTAGAGAGAGAACAGAAGTGCATAAAAGGGAACGGAATGTTTTAACAGTAGGTTCCCAGGTTCCCCCTGCCTATTTTACTATGTGCGGGATACGATATGAAGGTAAAAAAAAAGTCAAAGTCTTTAATAGTTCATCAATATCTACTTAAAACACAATTGCTTCGTAATCTTTATTTTTTTACATTAGTATGTTCATATTTTGCTTTGGTAAAATATTTTCTTTTTCTTAGTAAAAAGAAAAAAAAATTACATTATAATCATATTTATAGAGAAACTTGGCAGAGTAAAATCCATGAGTTACTACCGTCCGTGCCGATGTCGAACATCGCGATACTGGCCAACAGTAAAGATGGCCAACTTGTTGCTGATAAACAGGTATATATAATAATTATAATATCTTACATTTATAAAACTTGAGGCCAGCGCTACCGGTTTTTCGCAGGGGCACAGAGTGTGACTGTAAAATTGACTGGTTGTGGATTCGATCCCCATTCGAGGAAATGAAATATTTATTTAAATGTATGTTTTCATTTCTTCACTCTAGTGTCGAGGCAAAGCGCGGCGTTGAGTTCCGCCACTCAACGCGCAATGCCTCCAGCGGCGGCAATTCGGCGTAAATTGTGGAATGGAGTGTCTTAACACTAGGTTCCCTCTGCCTGTAGCAGGGGTGTAGCTGTGTGCGGAATACAGCGTGAAGCTGATTTTTTAAATATATATAAAACTTCTGTGTGTGTTTGTCACATTCCTCTCAAACGTCTGGAATGAAATATGAAAAAAATAACTTAATTTTATTAAACATACATACATATGTAATATGTACTATTTTCTATGATATAATTTTTTTTCAGACTGAGGTAGTCATAACTAGCTTTAAAATATCGAGTACTCACAAGGAGCTGTTGCAGAAGAAAAAGTTTGGTGTTATTATTATAGTAAGTATGGTGGGATATTATTTTGTTGAACTCCGCCACTCAACACGTAGTGTATCCCGAATTCGACGGAAAGTGGGGAACGGAAGTGTCTTAATGGGAACGAAGTGTCTTAGCACTAGGTTATCCTTCCTACCTCTGGTTATCCTTCCTAGCTATATACAGGATAGTGGGAAACTTAGTAAAATAAGCTTTCAAGTTATTATCATTTGTTTACTCATAAATATAAATAAAACCCTTAATAAAACCCTTAAACTAAAATTCGTGGCACAGGAGCAACTGTAAACGCGACAGGTTGTGGGTTCGATTGCCATGTGAGGATATTTAATATTTTTATTTCATTGGAAATTATACTAGATTCCCAGGTTTCCTCTAGCTCCCCTGCTATATGCGGGATTCAACCTGCAGCTAAAAAATAAATAACTAATAATAACTTATTTGCAGGACGAATCTCACAATTTAAAATCTTACAAAGCGCAGTGCACGACCACCATCATGAGCGTGGCCAGTAAGTGTCCCCGGGTGGTGCTCCTCAGCGGCACGCCGGCGCTCAGCCGACCCTCGGAGCTGTATACGCAGCTGGCTCTGATAGAGAACAGTGTCTTCAATTCATATAACTCTTATATACAGTTTGGTGAGTTGTTTATTGTTTTGGTCTTGTATGTTGTTGGTTATAAAATGTTTTTGTTTTTGATTGTGGGATAATAAATAAATCCCATCGTTTATTTACATATTGTTTTCGTCTGCTCACAATTCGGCCATTCCGTCTGCTTTTCTTAAGTCTGTCGGTCTTTAAAGAGCTACCAAGAGATGTGAATGATGATACAAAGATTTAGCGTAAAGAAATTTGTCCTATATGCTAAATATTTGTATAATTTTTAGGGTTCCGTAGGGTTCCTTTTAAGGGAAAAAGGAACCTTTATGAGATCACTTTGTTGTCCATCTGTCTGTCTGTCTGTCAAGAGACTTTATCTCAAGAATGCTTGAAGATATCCAGTTAAAATTAAAGCCATATAATCAGATCTACGGCCCCATGATTTCCTGAAAAAAACATATTTTTACATTTACTTAAAAAAAAAGAGAAAGATGCCCGTTTATGTCGCAAAACACACGTATTTCGATACTATAAAGGCAATCAAAATTAATAGGGTATTTCCGGTTAACCTCCTTCCGGTTAAAGAATTATGAAACTTGGCAGCTAGCATCTACAGGTACTAGGTCAGGAAAAAAATCAGAAATCTGTACATTTGTGGTTCAATCCTAAAAAATACTATAATATAATCTTAAAAGGCATAAAAAAATTGTTATGAAAGCCGCTAGTTCAAGTGAGGTATCAGATTATTATCATTTGGCTAAGCTAAACTTGAGTTTCAGATAAAGCTCGAGACCTCCAATTTTTGTACGGAACTGTTGTTGAGCGAGTCCAACTCGCTTTTGTCCGGTTTTTGAATTAAAATAAAATAAAAAATAAAACAACTTCACGCTGTATCCCGCACACAACAGAGTAGACAGAGGGAACCTAGTGTTAAGGCACTCCGTTGTCCACTTTCTGCCGAATTCTGGAGGCATTGCGTGTTGAGTGGCAGGACTCAACGCCGCACTTAATCTCGACACCAGAGCGAAGAAATGGAAATATAAATTATTACTTAATAACTAATTTTAAAGTTTCTTGCAGGTGTTAGGTATTGTGATGGTAAACAGAATAACTTCGGCTGGGACATGTCGGGGGAGTCCAACCTTGGTGAATTACAAGTGATACTGCGTAAACGTTTCTTGATACGGAGGACTAAGGATGAAGTACTTACGGATTTGGGGCAAATTACTAGGTGATTATGTTTTTGTGTATTAAGTGGTAATATATGATATTGTTTGGACATAGCGTCTGGCCCACCTCGGTGGTTGTCAGTTCGATTACTACTCAGGGAAATTAATTAAATTTTCCTACTGGTAGGTTTAAACATGGCGTTGAATTCAGTCAGTCAAGATTCAGTAATAGTCAGTAATTGACTACTGCTACGAAGGGGAGACAGGATGTTCTTATCAATAGGTTCAGCCTAGTCTTATATAGACACGATAAAGCGTGAAGCAACAAAAAAATAAGGTCTAGTTTCTTTTATAAAAATTAAGAATTGTTAGTAGTGCATGAATAATGTTTCTTCTTATATTCTATATATATTTGTTTACTATAACGTTAAAACTCGAGTTGAAAGTTGGAAATTTTACCTAAAACTTATTTAATTGTGGCAAATTTGGTTTATTTTTAAATTCTTTTTGTATACCTACCTGTAATATTTCAATTTTAATTCTCATGACGCATCACAAACTTAATTGTATTAACACAAAAAACTCGGTCCATAGTCATATTGTTACGCCGTTATCCTTACTACCAATTGCCACCAATTATATTAATATGTACATAAATAAGTGTAACATCATCGTATTGGGAAATATAAATCTACTGATATAGAAAACGTATAAAAATTTGAACGTACCGAAACTCGAACCCGCGCCTCCTGGAAACCGACCAGGTCGGTTCTATCTTAAGTGTGGAATAACACTTTAAAAATGTTAAAAACGTAAATCTCTTAATAATTTCTTAACAAACATTATCTTTCATTGATATGTATTTGATGTTTTTAATAAACACATAAAATTATTCTTTACAAAAATTTACAAAAATTATCCGAATATAATAACAATTAATCGATTTTCTTCTGTATATAAAAATTAAACAAAACAAAATGTCTCCCCAACAGAGAGACAGTGTTGCTGGATCAATCACTGTTAGATTACACGAAGGAAGACGAGCACAGCATGACGCAAATGGCAGATGCGTACAATAAATCCGCTTCTTTGGAGAAACACGCGGCGTTGCTCACATATTTTAGTAGGTCCGCCTCAATCAAAATACCCGCTGTTTGGTGTGTATTATGATTGTTTTATTTTTATATATTTTTTTATAATTTTTATTCCGTCGTTGCGCAGTGCAACAGCGTGTTATTGTAAATCCGATGGGTGTGTAGTTTGAATAGAATTTATCGATTATTCAATATTTTCGTTTCCTCGCTCTGGTAATATGGCAAAGCTTGGTGTTCTATTGCTCCAATATTGTGAGAATTCGGTGGAAAGTGGAGTACGTGGTGACTTAAAATATAGTTTATTAACATTAAAGAATTTTATTCATGAATATCTTAGATTTTTTACCCATATTTAGTTTAGCATGATTTCTGTCTTTATTTATATTATTGAAATAATGAAATTACAACACTGTTCTGAAATAAAATCTTGTGTTTGTTTTTGAATCTTGAAGTTTTTGAACAAGTTTACCAACTTAACTCTATCAACTGTAACTTTTAAGTTTTTTACTTGATTTTTTTTATATTTATTCATAGGCATACTTGTACTCAAAATTTTATAATTACTCTTACTATTAATAATTATTATATTCCAGTAAATACATAAAACAATTGCTAAAAGAATACACTGGTAAATTCCTCGTATTCGCTCATCATCGCGCCATGATAGATGCTTTATGCGATACGTTGGTGGAAACTAAAACTAAATATATATGCATCGTGGGTTCAACACCTGCTAATACCAGAGCTGTGAGTATGCTTGTTTAATTTCTATTTTTTTTAGCTTCACGCTGTATCCTGCACATGCGCAGGTGGGCAGACGAAACTTAGTGTTAAGAAACTTCGTTCCCATTACACTTCCGTTCCCTACTTTCCGCTTAATTCTGGAGGCATTGCGTTACCAGTGTTACCACAACTTGTCGTGTTTACTTGTTTGTGCCACGAAAATTGTGCGGAAGCGGGAATGTGAAATATGGCACAGTTGTAGTTTGTAAAGAGAAAGTTTGCAGAATTAATGCATAAATAATAATAAAAATGTATGTAACACATTATGCCATATGTTTGACAATATTAATATATCATATGAATTAATAATAAGGTTCATTTAAATTTCTTAAGTAGTGCCAAAGATTTTTTTTTTGTTATAAGATTTATTACAAATTTTTATTTGGAACAATGTCTGAGACTGAATAACTTGAGATTTGAAACGGAATAAGGAAAATTTTGTTACATGGATTATGTTACCATAATTTTTTATGTTCTGTAAAATTATTGAAATATTATTAAGTGTTATTATTGCTGTGGTTTTTACCCTGTTTGGGAATAAAAACAATTATAAATTTCAGTGAAATAGCGTGAAAACTATAATATTTCCAAGGTTCCATTCTTGGCCCCACGTTATTTGGGTTTTTTATAAACGACATACATGAGTGTTTTGAGCATTGTAGATTTCAATTATACGCTGACGATCTTAAAATTTACAAGAAAATTAATAACATCGACGACTCGTTTAAATTACAACAAGATTTGGATAGACTTTCATTGTGGTGTGATTATAACAACTTAAAAATGAATCACCTCAAATGTTACATTATTACATTTAGCCGTAAAGTTAAAAATATAAACTTTAACTATTCTATAAATGGAAATATTTTAGGAAGAGTTAACCAAATTAGCGATCTCGGGATCATATTAGATAATAGGTTAAGTTTTTTACCACATTTAGACGACATAATTAAAAAGGCACTCAAACTGCTAGGTTTCATTTTGCGAGCTTCAAAAGAATTTAAAAGATCCACTACCAAAATAACGTTATTTAACTCTATAATA
>DWLH01002642.1:0-10537 GCA_018249795.1 Heliconius telesiphe telesiphe | reverse complement strand
TCTATAAAATATATAATAAAATATATATATTCTATATATTAATCAATGTATGTGTATGTATAAGTATGTGTATATATATATATATATATATATATATATATATATATATATATATATATATATATATATATATATGTACATTCTGTTTAAAACTATCAATGATTTCTGACTTTTCTGCGTGTAAATAAAGTTCTTGAATCTTTTTTAAACTTCACGCTGTTTCACGGATATATGACATGTCAGGAAAGAAAAGTACTTTTAAAACACTCTATTCTGTAACTAGAGCAGTGAAACAGCGACGTCTCCTCCATTTCTTTCAATCCTTTATACGACACTCACTCTATCGACTTGCCCAAATTATAACATAAAAAAATTAGACATAACTATATTTCTTTAAAACCAAATGACATTGTTTTGAACATTCGTTTTGAACCAAATGACATAAGATTACATTGATATACAAAAATTGAACTAGATTTCGTATCGACAACAATCTCCAGTCACCTACTTTTTCTACTTTGATGGCATATTTGCGTGTTTGCCTTATAACTGAGTGTGTCCTGTGTGCTTTATGCTTCTTTTTATACATATTTTTGTAACTTTTTATACACCTGAAGCCATTGCTATTGTGCAAGATTCAGAGCGAAGCTAAAAAAAAAGGATTTAACTCACAACCGTCAAGTTTACAGTCAAACGCTATGCCGCTGCACATTTGCTATGAAAATTATAAGAAAATTAGTGAACTTCTAATTTATTCTTATTCTACAAAAAAAGTTTCTGGTCGATATTGTAAGTTCTTAATACCCATCCCGTTAATTGTGACAAATGAATAAAACTATTTTTTTAAAATATTATTTTACAACATTAAAATAGCAACGTGCCTAGTTAAAAGTTGTAACAAAGTAAAACGTTTCAAGTACAGATATGTCGCTCAAAGTCGACGACAGATAGCCTTGTTACCAGCCTCTCTAGTTAAACTAACTTAAACTATTTTTATAATAGGCGATAGAATAGACGTAGCGTCTGCAGCTCGCGTGAAACTAAGTATTATAAATAAGTAGGAAATGTAATGTAGTTTTAAGATATGATTTGTTGCCATATTTAATATGTACAGGCTAGCCTGTAGGCGATGTAGATCGACAAAGTAATCAATTAAAATAGACATTAATTCTAAAACGTCAATATAATTTTGCACCTAATTATGAGTGCAGATTTAACTTTAAGTTGAGCTGAGGGCATTGTGGAGTATTGGGATATTGGCTTAATGTAAACGGTATAGTGGTAGGTTCAACTCTCACTCAAAGAAATATATTATTTTCTTTTTCCCACTCCAGTTGAAGACAAAGCGAGGCCTTAAGTTGTCATTCTTTCTCTTCATTTACAAGACATTGCATGGTGAGTGGGGGCACTCACCGCGCAATGTCTCGTAAATGAAGCCGAAAATCAGGAGAGAAGTGTTTCAGGTAATCAAGAACAAGAAAAAAACCGTAGCTATATTTCGGCATTTTCTTGCCAAGTTTAAATAAAAATAATTTTAAACTACTAAAAAAAACAAGATGTAATTCGATAAACTGAAAATTCTAACTAAATTTACCTATGTAATAAAACGTGTTATCTTCAAAGGCGGTAATAAACCAATTCTGTTTATTTGTTCAGTGCGCATTCGATTCTCGATAGTAAAATTGCAATCAAAGTATAACACCGCACCTGCTTTTACCCGGAAAACAAAAGAAAATGTATGTCGTAATGAAATAAATAGGTTTTAATGTATTGACTTTAGACCATCGAGGCGATTAATTTACTGACTCTAAATGCAACAGTTGTGGGTTCGATTCCATTCGGGGGGAATTAATTGTTTTTATTTCCTCGCTCTGGCTTGCAAACAAATGCGACGTTGAGTTCCGCCACTCCGTTTTGACCTGAAAATCGGAAGATACGTGGAGAGCCGAGTGTCTTAACACTAGTCCATACACAAGCAAAAAGCGGACCTCATCAGGAAAGTCACGCATCCTGACCATCAACAAATATCAGAGACTTACATACGAGTCTGTAGTGATAGTGAGTCTGTCATTCAAACTAAGGCCAGTGTAAGAACATCCCTACACGACAGGGACGACATATCACACGCTGTCGTCGCGTCGCCTTAACAACACACACTCACTACTACACTGACGCCGAGGAAGACGCTATCGGCAGGTTCATATTCGCCGGACAAATTAAGGTTCCGTGACTGACGTAGTGGAACACAACATCAAAATGACTATTTCCTAAAGAGATGAGGAGCACCACAAACAACATGATCAACGACCACAATACTAGAATTAGAATTGACACATCGGAGCGCAGAACATTCAAAATATAAATGTTCACTTCACATTTTTAAAAGGAACCAAGACCTTAATAACCAATCAAGAACAAAAGGACGACAAAAGTCTGTGGCGCCTAACAACTAATAAAAAAATGCATGTTAGAGGGGGAAACATAGGCATTTTTATCACCCTCAATTTTAGAGGGGTTGGAATTTACACGGACACAATTGCTAAAACTAATTACTTTTTTTAAATACCAATAAATTACCAAAAGACTTAAATTATGATTTACTTAATGCATTAGAGTTTATAACCATTTTAAAATCATTAATACTATTTGGAAATTATTAAAATCATTAATACTATTTGGAAATTATTAAAATCATTAATACTATTTTACTATTTGGAATAATATTTATAATAAATACTTTACTCGCGGCGTTGAATTCCGCCAATTATCACGCATTGGAGAACGCAATGTTTTAAATCTAAAAAATTGCACTTGCCGGCCGAGTGTCTACTATACTGTACGGGACTGCCATTTCGCTTTACGCTTATATAATACCATATACCCAAACGCGGCTTCGACCATTTAAACTTATTATTATATTATAACTAAATTATAATTATATAATGAGGCCGGTGTGTGGCACAGGGTGTGACTGTAAAATCGACTGGTTGTGGGTTCGATCCCCACTCGAGGAGATGAAATATTTACTTAAATTTATATTTCCATTTCTTCGCTCTGGTGTCGAGGCAAAGCGCGGCGTTGAGTTCTGCCACTCAACACGCCATGCCTCCAAAAATTCGGCAGAAAGTGGGGAACGGAGTGTCTTAACACTAGGTTCCCTCTGCCTACCCTGCTGTGTGCGGGATACAGCGTGAAGCTAATTTAATTTATTTTTTTTAACTAAATTATAGAGTATCTTCATATAAATTGTAGCCTGTGTGTTACTCTAATGTACAAGTGGGGAAGGAAAGTGTCTGAATGGGGGATGGAATTTTTTAACACTAGATTAAGAGGTTCCCTCTGCATAGCCTGCTATTTTCCTCAAGTGGATATCGAACCCACGACCATTGCGTTCACAATCAAACATTTCCGTACTGTTCCTAAATAGCGACGGCCACGGCAGAACTTGATCGACAAAATATTTAACATGGGAATTTTTCGTTTCAGAAAGAAATATTCCTTAGATATTTTTCACTCGCTGAAAGTAAAACTTAGGCTTTGAAAGACAAGGAAAAGCTTTAAGGATCGTTTCTTAATACCTACCTTTTATATAAATTCTTTAGGTTATTCGAATTCTATTATTTTACACCTCTTTCTTTAAAATGGAGACGACGTTTGACGATAAGATTACAATATCTAATTTGAGGTCAATGTGTAAACTGTAACAGTGACGGTTGTGGAAAAAAAAATCTAGATAAAGTGGGAAACAAAATGTAAACACTAGGATCTCTTTGCCTAAAAAAATTGAGACGAAAGTTTGTTTACTTCCTTCTGAAAGATTTTTTGTAACCTCAGTCTGTATCCCGAACATAGCAGGGTAGGTAAAGAGAACCTGATAACGTAGTGTTAAAACACTCCGCCCCCATGAGAACACTTCCGTTCCCCACTTTCCACCGTATTCTGGAGGCACGAAAATAAATGATGAATGATTGTTTTTAATACTTTAATTAAAACTGATCTAACCACTGCGCCAAAAGTCGTGATATTCTATTCATATTCCCCACTTTGGTTAAGTTGAGAGCTTGTAAAATCAATTATATGAAGTCGCGTCGAACCCCGCGGGAAATCAACAACGATATGACTAACTATGAGATTATAAATATCGATTCGAACACAGTCTTTATTATCTTTATATATTATATACTCTAGTGGTTTCCGTGCGTTGTCTGTCTGTCATTCAGTAACAGCAGTTTTACTTTTCCATATCGATACCTTAATACGAAAAGTAGTAAGCTCTGTTTGATTGAATATTGCAAGAGACGCCGAAAATGTAATGTTTTTTTTGTTAGTGTGTAGGTGAATAATACAATTAATAAAAAAAGGATTAATTTAAAATATTGTAAATATTATTTAATTTATAAATTACGATAAATACAATCTTAAATAATAATAGGTTAGTTCAGTTCTTTAATTACGCGTTCCATTCACAAGTGGCATTCACAAAGTAACGTAATATAATGGTATATTATAAATATGCAAATATAAAATAATATTTATTATTATAATTATTTATTAAAAAATATTTTATATATATATATAAATAATTATTGTGTATTATAATTTAAAAGAAATAATAACATAATTAATATTGCACAAAATAATTGGCTGAATAAATTACTGTTAACGTCAAAGTAAAAAAAAAGGAAAGTAAGAGAGGGGAGATGGCGGACGCGTCTTATGAAGGATATTTGTTCAAAATACTTTGAGAAACTTTTCTTTATAATTAATGTATATTTAATTATATTTTATATTTAAAAAAGCATGTGAGATTATGTCTTTAATTGTGATATAAGTATTCGAGGCTACTAAGATAAGTTATAAGTGCTTCACTATTTACGATTGTTTGTTTTGCAATACTTCGTCGGTAAGTTTTTAATAGATTATTATTAAAACAAAGAAGAGTTATATTGATACATGTAATGACATTAATATACAGAGATAAATATTATTTAATTATTATGTAGAAATAAATGCATAAAGTTTTTTTTACAAGGTATGTAAAATTACAATTATAATAATGTACATACGTAGAATGCTTGCTGCCATCTTTGCTACATGCGTGTCGTGTGTATGAATCGTGAAATTAAAGTTATATAGGTTTGGTAAATTTTATTTATTAATTTAATGTTTACATATATTCGTAAATATTTAAAATATTACTGTAAAAGGAAATATATGTAAATCGAATAGTATAACTTATTATATGATATAAAAATGATTATTGAATCAAATACGTATTTATAAATATTATAAAATATGAGTATATTCAATGTCTGACAATAAAAGCAATGTGTCGATATATTTAATGAAATATTATAACGATATTAAGACGGTAACAAATTATAAACTATTTACACGAGTGTCAGAGTTCCCTATGTTTTACTAATAACTGATATTGGAGTCAGAACCGACTGCTGCTTGGCTTCGCTGGTACTAATACGCTTGATTAGGTGAATTATTATGACATTCAATTGTTATACCGCGATGCGAGCGATGCTTGTATGGTATTGGCCATACATATAAACATAACGGCTTCTACAGTTGTTCTATAACTCGTTGTATGATGAGTAAGTTTGTGGTGCTACTTTATGTCCTGGAACTCTGGTGTATGTAGTGTCCACCTACGGGTGCCTAACAACTTGTTTTAATGTAGAAAACAAATGAGACAAGACTGTAGACTACTGTAGAATCCAACGACTTACATTGATCATACAAATCAATCAACATCATAAATCATCATTCTAATATAATTTTAATATAAACGAGAGTAACAAGTACCTTCAGACTGATCACACACCACGTCCCGGAGAGTTCAATAAGACTGTTGCAGCCGCAGTCTGGTAGGAATCCACGGTGTAGAGGTGGGGCGGTGCCCTTACTCTTTCTTCCTTTTATTATAACTAACTATTCTACACAGTTATAGTGGAGAGGAAGATAGGACGTCTTCGATATACTTAAGAAAAGTCACGGGAGATTAAAATTTTACGAGTATTTATCATAATAATATTATGTTAAAATGTACCATAAATACAAATAAAATATATTATATTTTATTTGTATTTATGGTACATTTCATTTTAATACTATTACCTCTGAATCTCTAAAATATCTTGGATTACTTACGATCACTACGAAAGGGTTCTAACTATATTAAACAGGCACGAGCCTTTCTAAAATATAAAAAAATATTATTTATATTATTTTTATATGATGTTTGATGTTATTTGTATATTTTATTAAGTGAGCCTTGGGGTGTCAGTTACAACTTATTAAAAGTGTATGGATGTTCATTCTTCCACACGCATAAAACGCACTATCGTGTTTATAATATCTATTCCTTTGAATCAGAACTAAGATCTTAACATAAAAAAAGTTTTAATAAGGACTAGGAGGTTCCTTAATTGTTCATAATAAACGTGATTACTTTTATCTAAGCCGCAACTCTCATAGCGTGTTATCCTTCTTAACTAGCAGCCCATTCGCGGCTTCGCCCGCATTGCACCTATAATTATTTTATTGTGCTGCATTTGCCAACAGAGAGATTATATAATTTATACATTCAATCATGAAAAACTTATTTTCATAAATTCGAGAAAGTGCAAGTACTCCGTGGCTTCATGCGATCCTCGAAAAGTATACGTCCAAATTACATGCTATAAATGCCAAAGATTATTTTCATAAAATAGATATAAGGTGTCGTGGACTTTATTTTACAACTAATGCAATTGAATGTTTTTGTAGTACAATGTACTTACATTTATTCAACTATTTTTGAAGCGCACAAAAACAAACTCTTCCGCTTTATTATATTAAAATAGATACAGATTAAAGAACGTAGTTTTAGAAATGTTGCTAAAATTAATTGAATCATCCCACATTCAACAGGATAGAGGTACTCTAATGATAAAACACTCTATTCATAAATTTCCACTTAAATTAAAATATTATAATTTATTACCCTGAATAGAACTCACAAACAAAAAATTGGTATATTAATATTTATTATTGTAACCATTACGTCACGAATGGTCATCCACTGACACTGACTTCACACACACTGTATTTACACTGAAGAAGCCGAAAGTAGCAATATCCGTAATTTATACAAATATTAGTAAACTGGAGAGTTTGTCAGGTTGAGCACGTTAATCTCACTCACTATTGATACCTACCTATTGTGGTCACAGTTACCTCTCGTACATAGTGCTTGTTAAATATCATACACATTTTTTTGTTATTTCCATTTGACTACGCATGTGATGCCGTGGCTAGTTTTATCGAAACATTTTTTTATATATTTTTTTATTATATGGTTTTAGTATATAGCAAAAAGCAAAAAATTACATTTCAAAAATATTTTTTTACATTTACGCTGTATCCTACATAATAGAATAGGCAAAAGGAACCCGGGAACCTAATGTTAAACATTACGTTCCGTCCGAATTTTTGAGGCAATGCGCATTGCGATTGGGAGAATTTAACGCCGCAATTTGCCTCGGTACCAGGGCGGGGAAATATAAATATTTCATGAAAAATTATTGATGTTGTAATTTACAAAGAAGGTAGGTCAATCAGTTAATCCAGGGGCATGTATTAGGACATTGATGTCAGTGGAGGAGGCAAAAAGAAATATACACAGACCTAGTAGTAGGTATTGGCGCTTCGTTTTTCTGTCTAAAAATTTACAGGTTAATTTCTACGGAGGAGTATAGAAACATTAACAGAGAGTATCCCAAATTTCTAGTGGAACTGGCAAAAACAGGCTTTAATATTTTTTTACGCATACGAAGTTTCCGTGTAAAGAGTCTTAAATATAAATCTTTTCAATTGTAATTTGACAAAATCGACGTGCATTCGGCCATATTCGAAAGCGCCACACCACCACCATATCAATTTGCGACTAATAATGAAATATTGTATATAATTCACTTCAATACTCTAGCGCAGTGGTCTTGGAACCATCTGATTAATAGACTTAGTGCGACATTGTTCGCTTTTGAACTGATTCTACAATAGGTACCTACTATACTATACTATAGTATAATACTGTAACTATATTACATTAGCCACTTTATTCTATTTAGCACTTCTTTAACTTTTCTTGATATAATTTAATCTATTATTTTATAGAATTCAAATACATGTTTGAAAAATTGTCTAAAAAATTTGATAAAAATCGATTCTTTCTGAAACTAAGCCACGATGGAATGATCATTTTTGAGTCTACTCAGTCTGCTGGTAAATCCTCTAGTTCTTTTATACATATAAGTATAATATCATACGCATGATGTATCATACACGTACGAGTATATCCCATATATTGAAGCCATCGTGGCGCACTAGCACAGCATGAGACTGTAGGATCAGTTTGTAGTTCGTATGTCCGTTTGTAAAGTTTCGAGCCTATATGCAATTTTTGATGTTATGGAATTCGATATTAAGAAAAATCTGATAAATGGGAATTTATGTTTAAACTAGAGGGCGCGCGCGGTTCGCCCGCTTATATGCACCCTTAGGGGTAAATTTGTAAACACGAAACACGTGTTCAATAAAATATTTTTAACAGTTTGAATTTAAATTTTTATAAAAATCGGTAGTGATTTAAAGACTTTTCCATACAAAATTTCAACCACTTATTTGAACCCTTAGGGGGTGAATTCTAAAAAAACCGTGTTCAATGAAATATTTTTAAGAGTCTGAATTTCAAATTTTATAAAAATCGGTGCCGATTTTTAAAAAAATCCATACGAACTTTCAACCCCTATTTCATCCCTTTAGGGTAAAAATTTTTCAAGATCCCTTCTTCTTAGTGGATGTCCAGATTACAAAAATAAACACCTGTCCAAATTCCACGTTTCTACGCACAGCGGTTACGGCTGTGCGTGCGTCTTACCTCAGTCAGTCAGGTACAAGTCCTTTTATATATATAGATTACAGAAAAACTTCAAACTAATATTTGCGGTTTATTTCATACATAACAAAAAACCGTCTTCAAACGAAACCCAAAATCAAAACATAACCAAACTCTCATCAAACCCTTGAAGTGTATCCCTTCCAATAAAAAGAATAATCTAAATCGGTTGGCGGGATATTGAGTTATTCGTCCAGTAGTTACGCACATAATTAATGCAAATTTAAAATAAAAAAAGAATCATCAATATGTGTCACCCGGCCAAAAAAACTGAGGTAACAAACATAAAAAATACAGCCCAATTGATCACCTCCTTCTTTTACAGAAGTCGTTTAAAAATTAATGCAAATTCATTAGCAAGCAAATTTAAGTTTATCAACTTTTATAACTTGAACTTCTCGTTGATCAACAATCCTGAAATTGATACAGAAGGCTCAGTGTACAAGTCCGTCTCTCACTTGACCTATTTCCTTATTTCATATAAAACATACTCGTACTTTATGCCCCAGTTAATACCACGTTAAGTATAATAATAAAATACGACATTATAACGTGATCATTTCCGCTCGCAGTAAATCCTACTACAATAATGCTAACGAAGCGTGACGAGAATTAAGTGGTGTAGTAATATGGAGAAATAAATCACTTCTTTAATAATATAAAGATATATTAATATAATTAATATACTAGCCCGTGGCTTAGCTTCTGAGGTCAGAAAGAAATGACTAATTAGCATCAGCGTAAAGTCTCCCTCGATAAATATCAATAGGCTATCCAACACATAAATATTTTTTCAATTCGGCGCTACAGTTCCTGAGATTAGTATAAGAGTATAGATTTAACAATGTTTATCACTTTGACATTGTCAGTTTTGAAGCCAGTCTGTAACGACGACTAAGTATTCGGCGCGACAGGTTGTGGGTTGATTCCCACTCAAGGAAATGAAATATTTAATATTTTTATTTCCTCGCTCTGGTATCGACTATCGAGGCAATGGAAATGTTACAGTCGCACAGTTGTGTCCTGAATGTATATATAAATAAATATTGTAATAATAATTATGTTTTGTTACAGGTAAGTATTGGAAAGCAAAACTTTCTTTAGTTCTTAGTTGCTTGGTAAGTAGATCATTAAATATTTGCATAATGTTCTTGTAAGAAGTATCCTCTCCACTCGCAGGAGAATTATTAAGTAAAAGGTAATCTCGGTAGATTATATTTTTAAAACAGGATAGGGACGTGAGTACTCATCCTATCCCTTTTAGGTACTAAAGTAAGAATAATAGAGTCCAGTCGTGGTCCAGGGGTACAAGCGTCTGACTGTAAGCGCGACAGGTTGTGGGTTCCACTCGAGGAAATGAAAAGATTGACATTTTTTTCATTTCTTCGCTCTGGTGTCGCGTGGCGCTTAGTTCAGCAACTAGAATTAAGTATAATATATGGCACATTTTAACTGCACGTGGCAATTTTGACCGCAGTCACGTTTTGCGCTGTTTACGGTTCGAGCTAGTAGTTCTTGATATTAGTGTGTCCAACCAATCAAACTCTTCAACTTTATCATATTAGAAAGTATAACTACAGATTATGT
>DWLH01002641.1:0-10538 GCA_018249795.1 Heliconius telesiphe telesiphe | reverse complement strand
TAAATATAGAAATATATGTATGTAATAACATAAGTCTAGTTCTAGGTAATATCTATAGAAAAAAGTTTTAAAAGAAATGTAAAAATAACAAAAGGTACGGACCATAAGTCTGTAGTGTAAGTAAGAAATAAAATTAAAAAAAAAAAAAAATTAACCCCTATTTCTTCCCTTTAGGGTTAAAATTTTTCAAAATCTTTTCTTAGTGGATGTCCAGATTATGAAAATAAACATCTGTCCAAATTTCACGTTTCTACTCACAGCGGTTACGGCTGTGCGTGCGTCTTACCTCGGTCAGTCAGGTACATGTCCTTTTATATATATATAGATTAAATTCAGCTTAATAGCTTTACGAGATCTCGAGATCAAAAAAAAAGAAAAGACTATTTCTTTTAGAAAACAAAGTGATCTTATGATGGTCCTTCACTTTTGAGATATGCTATCCTAAAAATAAAAAACAAGAATATTTCGGACGAATTTCATGTTATTACTGCAAAATAGGAAAAAATAAATGTCAAAACAAAAGTATGACTACATAAAAAAATAAACGAAAAACAAGCATAATAATTTGCTAGGATTAGAAGTAGATTCAATAAAAATAAAAAAAAATCAGCTTCACGCTGTATCCCGCACACAGCAGGGTAGGTAGAGGGAACCTAGTGTTAAGACACTCCGTTACCCACTTTCTGCCGAATTCTGGAGGCAATGCGTGTAGAGTGGCAGAACTCAACGCCGGGCTTAGCCCCGACACCAGAGCAAAGAAAATGGAAATATAAATTTAAGTAAATATTTCATCTCCTGGAGTGGGGATCGAACCCACAATCAGTCGGTTTTACAGTCACACTTCGTGCCGCTGCGCCACGACTGGCCTCAATTCAGTATTTTCATTCAGTATTTAAATAAAAATATTGTATATAACTTTTTACCCGAGTAAAAAAAGGCATAAACGGAATAATAATTTCACAATGTGTACTGTAAGCATTTATCATTTTGGAGATACATAACAGTAACTACTTACTAGCTAAAAATTAAAACGAAAAAAATACTACCTGGATCGTAAAACTAAATTATTTTTTTATTTTCACTTGTTAGTACTTCACAATTTCCACTCACTAATGCAAATAGTAGCGTAGCCAGCAGGGTAACCAAGCACTTCACTGTTAGAATAGAAGAAAATACATTTTATTGTTATTTTATGAGGCAAGAACCCATCTTAAAGAATATAAATGTTATTGGAGTAAGCCACTTATAAAATAAGTTCGATTGGTTGTTAGATAAACAAATACTAGAAACTAATTACAAATGCATTTCATAGATTAGATATAATTAATGATTAAACGAACTACCTGTACGTGAAGTTCAATCATAATTATATGAGCAGCTATTATTTAATTATTTAATCAATAATTCAAAACATCATCAACAAAGCTATCTAACTGCACCGACAGTTAATTTATTACAAAATTTATCTATTATATTAATTTCATTATTTATTTATGATATTAAAATTATTTAAAAAAAAAAAACACTAGACCTTTACTTCACTTTGTCGTCTTTCCCAGTTATGATACCCAGACTGCCCGTAATCCGCAAAAGTTTTAAAATGTTTTCTATACACTGTCGTTCTCTCAACGTTTGTGAAGGCTCTTTGAATATATGGTTTTATAACGCTATGTTTATAAAATAAATTGATTCATTAAATTCTGTAAATGTTTTGTTTTCTCTATATAACGATTATGCTAAGCATCGAGGTAGTTTCAAAGTTGCAAACACTTGATTATTGATATTTTTATTTGGTATATCAGTAAATACAATTAAAATAATTATTATGGTTATGGTTTTTATATTATATGAATTAATTTAATTCTCTGTACGGTTACAGGAATTAAGAAAGTTACAGTTTGCTTTGATATTATTTCTAAATAAATGTCTTGATCTTTAGTAGAAAAATAAAAAAAATTAAGAATATTTTTGAAGAGGCAACTTTCAGTGTAATCACATTTTTATAAGCATTTTCATTCTATTTTCTTTAATAGATTTAACTAAAATACAATATAGAGCGGCTGATTTGTAAAAGTTGAGGCCAGTCGTGGCGCAGCGGCACGAAGTGTGACTGTAAAACCGACTAGTTTTGGGTTCGATTCCTACTTGAGGAGATGAAATATTTACTTAAATTTATATTTCCATTTCTTCGTTCTGGTGTCGAGGCTAAACGCGGCGTTGAATTCTGCCACTCAACACGCAATGCCTCCAAAAATTCGGCAGAAAGTGGGGAACGGAGTGTCTTAACACTAGGTTCCCTCTGCCTACCCTGCTGTGTGCGGGATACAGCGTGAAGCTAATATATATATATATATATATATATATATATATATATATATATATATATATATATATATTGTTTTCTCTAAATAACGATTATGCTAAGCATCGAAGTAGTTTCAAAGTTGCAATCACTTGATTGTTGATGTTTTTATTTGGTATATCAGTGATTACAATTCAAATTATTATTATGGTTACGGTTTTTCTATTATATGAATTAATATAAATTTGTACAGTTACAGGAATTAGAAAAAAAATTACAGTTTGTTTCGATAATATTTCTAAATGAAAGTCATCATCTTTAGTATGAAAATTAAAAAGAAAATAATATTATTATAAGAATATTTTGGAAGGGGCGTCTTTCAGTGTAACTACATGTTCTTCTTCTCTTTTTCAGTTCTTATAAAGTCAGAAATCTTCTTCAGTTCTTATAAAAATACATGTATACATGTATATTATTTGAGAAGGAATTTAACATTATAACAATTAGTCGTATTACGTACGTTACGTATAAAAATGTATTTAATGATATTTTCGAAATAATTTCGCGGTAATTACTTTGCGATTCTTTTGAAATATGAGATAAAAATGAAATATGAGATATGAGGAGGAGTGGAGAAAACAAAACATTTGCGGAATTTAATGAATCAATTTATTTTATTACATAGCGATTTAATATATTCTACATATGATTATGGATGGACTTTTCTGGATGGATTTTGGGAGTTGGTTCTATAAGGATGCGGCATAGACTGAAAAGGATTTTGGCAGGAATTTGGTGTTACTCTTCGGAATGTCAAGCGTCGGTATGACACAAGACCTCCGAGAGCGTGAGGGAGTGGGAAGTACGGTAAAGCGGGAGCGTAGATAAGAAGGGAAATGTTGATAATTAAGGATTTTTAACAAGAGAGAAAGGAAGTGCATATCTCGGCGAAGTCAGATTGGGAGCCAATTAAGCTGAGCTCGAAATTGGGAAACGTGATCATATTTACGTAGACCAAAGACAAAGCGTATGGCGAGATTGTGAAGTCGCTCTAGCTTGTTAAGTAGCTCCTCCGTCACATCCAAATAGCAGACGTCGGCGTAGTCTAGAATTGGCAAGAGAAGAGAATGCGCTAGCATAATTTTGGTTTTATGAGGGAGGAAATATTGGAGACGTTTAAGAGAATGGAAAGAGAACATTATGCGTTTGCTGACGTCATTGATATGCGACGCCCAGGACATATTACTGTCAATAGTTAGACTTAAATTCTTAAATTTATTACAATATTTAATTTCAACTCCCGAATAAAAAAATGTTGGTGTTGAATCCCAATTTATTTTAGCTCTTAGTTTATTACTGCCAATAATAATTGCTTGTGACTTTTGAGGGTTAACTAGCAATCCAAAAGATTCAGCCCAAGATTGAATAGCACTGAGATCTTTATTTAAGGAAGCAATAGCCTCTGACAATTCGTTTATGTTGCAATGACAATATAACTGCAAATCATCTGCATACAAATGGTAAGGAGAAGAAATGATTTTAGAAATATTATTAATGAAAATAGAAAAAAGAAGTGGAGAAAGAACGCCACCTTGAGGGACGCCAGCAGAGAGTTCTAACCACGTCGATACAACATCGTTAGCTTTTACACACTGCTGGCGTCCGAAAAGATAAGAGTGGAACCATTCAATCACTGAGGTTGAAAGGTTAACTGCCCGAAGAGTACCTAGAAGTATATCAAAATCAACAGAGGTTGCTGCTGAGGAGGCTGCTGAAATCCAGTAGTACCATTACAGTGAGCTTGGTGTTATCCATAGCACACCGTATGTCCTCCGTGATATTCAACAACGCAGTAACTGTGCTGTGGTAAGGACGAAAACCGGATTGATAAGAACATAGTAGGTTATTGGAGGAAAGGAAAGAGTAAAGTTGATCATTTACGATGGATTCAAGGACCTTGGATAGGATTGGGAGGATAGATATGGGACGATATTCAGTAACGCAGGTGGGGTTGGGAGTTTTAGGTAAAGGAACAACATAGGCATTTTTCCACTGAGCAGGAAAAACATTACATGTCAGTGAAAAATTTATTATGTGGGTGACCACTGCTGTAATGCTTTCCAACACAGGAAGGATCATGTCGAGACTTAGATGGTCACTACCGATGGCTTTAGTGGAGATAGATTTGATATACTTCCTGACATCATCCTCAGTAACAGTTTTAAATGAAAAGGGAGCAGAGTCGGGTAGGTCAATTTCAGATAGAATTGTGAGAGTTTCAGATTTTACTTTGGGGCTTACTTTTAAAGGTGGAGTTGTAAAAAAAGAGTTTAAGTGATGTGGACTCATTGATACAGAATTAGTATCAGTGGTATTACATTTTATTTTTTTCGTGAGGAAATCCCTTTACGGATACCAGCCCGAGTGGGGACTCGGGCGGGTTATGTGGGGCTCGCGGACCGACAGATGGTAGGCCGTCCGAATACCCACTAAAACCTCACGGTGCTCCTCCTCGACCGCCACTGGCCGCGAGACGCGGGGACATTAGGCGGGAGCCTGCAAGGCACGTCGCGGAGTCAAGGGTGTGTGGTCACCCTCGACGGCCTGCTCGGAGTAGCGCGCGGGAGCAACCTGCGCGCGACTACTCGGGCCAGGTTAGTAGACGGCCAGGTTCCCCAAGCTGGCCGCCCTCTGGCTCGTTAGGGCGGAAGGCGGCGATCGTGTGCCGCCCTCCGGCGACCCGGTCTCTTACGGCGGATGGCGAGTTCGGTCGAAGCCTCCCTCGCCCGCTCCACCGCCTCCTTCTCGAGCACCACTGCCTCGCAGAAAGAGGAGACCGCATCCCACGACGTCTCGCTGCCGGCCATGGCCTTGACCACGGCCGGCAGGGAAAGATCGTTCCCTATGACGTCGCGCAGAGCGCGACGTTGAGACGCCCAGGCTGAACACACCTCCAACGTGTGCTGGGCCGGCTCATCGAGGCAGTCGTCGCAGTGGTGGCAGCGAGCGTCAGGCTCCCTCCCAGCGATCCGACACAGGTAACCCCCGAAGCAGCCATGCCCCGTGAGCACCTGTGTCGTGCGGAAGGTTAGGACGCCGTGACGCCGCGCTGACCACTGGTGGAACACTGGACGAACAGCCTCGATCGTCAACCGGCCGGAGATGGTGTCGCTAGCCGGGATTCCCACACTTCCATAGCGGCTTCCCGCTCCTCCTCGGCGCGTGCTTCGCTAGTCGGATCCCCAGACGCTTGGCCCCGACGCCGACAATATACCGACGCCAGAGAAAGCGCATCCAGGTCCCACGGCATGACTCCAGCCAGCACGCATGCCACCTCACCGGAGATGGTAATGATGGTAGCAGCTATATCGATATTGATGTCACCTATGATAAAAATATTCGAGTAAGATATAAGTTGAGAAAGGATTATATCCAGGTCTGTCAGAAATTTAGAGGGATCTTTAAACGTGAATGGCCTATATATGGAGATTACAGCAAAGTCAGTGCCTGATGTTATCAGTAAGCAGTTAAATTCAGTCACGTTAGGTTGTCTGACTTTAATATTAGGCAGAGATTCATGTAAGTATACGACAACGCCATCATTCTGATTGTAAGATATAAGAGTTTTAAAATAGTTGTATCCTGTGAGGATTGGAATAACATCGTTGCAAGACAGCCAACATTCAGTGAGTACGATAATCTCACAAGGAGTTTTAATTCTTTCTAGCAATGTAACTAGCCCTAAGAAATTAGCGTTTATACTACGAATATTTTGAGAGAAAATTTTCAAGTGAGAGACTGGTAGTAGGCTATTACAATTATCTGTCGAGCACAATACTGCGTTGCATACAGAAACATTATCAATGTAGTCAAATAAATTATTGTTAGCGGCGAATGTTAATAATTAATATTAAAATAAAGAAATGTGTGGAACCAGGAGGTCTTACGTTCGCTTTACCTATGACACAGGAAAATTAAGTTGTAAGAAAATATCCCAATCACCAAGAAATAAATTGTTAGAAGGTAACATATAAAAAGCAACATCAGTATAATACAATTGAAATTGTGTCAATTGTGAATGTGTATAAGGTGTAATATAGTGTTAGAATTTGTTGTGTAGTAAGAAAGCAACAAAAGTATCAGTATAATACAAAAACATAAAATAATTAAACAAATAGTGGGTAGGGAAAAAATAACAATCGCATAGACAAACTAAGGCTGTGCATGTACATGCAATAATAATAAATTGAAGTAAAATAATATTGTAAATTTAAATCTAGTCATATATTATCCTGCTTCAGGGCTTCAAGATCCGCTTAATTTTTTATTTCCACACGCTTATTACCATCCCTTCGGCGCATGAAAATACGGCCTTTATTAGTCCAGCAGTATTTATATTCAAGGGTTTTGCGTTTGTCACGAGCCATGGAAAAAAGTTTGCAGTCTTTATTAGACTCTCGTTGATGAAGATAGGTGAGGCGGGTCCGGACAAACCAATAGTTTCTGATGATCATTTATTTTTGAAATTTGTGCTATTAAATTCCTTAGCACCATTAAGGATTTTTTTTTTTAATACAGATGTAAACTCGTTAATCAGTGAAGTTTCCAGATTTGTTTTCAATTTTGTAGAGATATCCTTTATATCAGACGGTTGAACGTCAACATTAAATTTATCACAAATTGTAAAAATAAAATTACATAGTTCTTCTTGTGACACCGGTCTTATAATGCTTTTTGTTAACGGTAGATTTCGAAACTTGACAATCGCTAATTTTGCTTTTCTTTCCAAGTCATGGAGTTTATTTTCCAATATATTTATGTAATTAAGGCATTCTTTGCGTTCACGTTGCATTTCTAAAAATTTAATTTTTATATCTTCGTACTGCGTAGATAGAAATTGCAAAGCCTTCTCCATGTCTCCGTAAGCCGATTAAATTTTTGAATTTAGAATTTTTAGTTCTGAGATCTCGGTGCACAGTTTATTAAAAGTTTTATTTTGTTTTTTCTTCCAATCCGAGAGATAATAAATGCTCTCTTAAATCCTTCTCCTCGGTTGGGTCTTGGTCGACTCCTCGCAGTCTCTTGTGCCTTCTTCCAGCACTCAAAACGTTATCGAGCTCGAGGTTAGAGACGTCACTCTCCGAAGACACATGTTGCAATTTGACGGTGGGAGGAGTGCGGCCAGTCAGTGACATATTAATACAATAATTGGGATTAGCACTATACTATACACAAAGTTAGGAGATCGTTCAGTAAACTGTGAATTTGATTGTGGCAAATATAAGTTCGCGACGTCAACAACACACTGCGTGACACACACGTTAGACACATCCGTACGCTTTAGACGCCCGAGGTGAAGTTCTGCCACTCAACACGCAATGCCTCCAGAATTCGGCGGAAAGTGGGGAACGGAGTTCTTAACACTAGGTTCCCTCTGCCTACCCTGCTGTGTGCGGGATACAGCGTGAAGCTGATTAGATTTGTAAAAGTTAACAGTTCTATATTGAAGATTAAAATGAAGATTTGTGGCTGGAAAGTGGATTTCCACGTGTACGTAAATAGTAATTATACTTAATTATTTTTTTTAATACAGAGATCGTAGTGCTTATACATATATATTATTTGAGAAGGAATTTAACATTATACCAATTAGTCGTGATAATAAAAATATATTTAAATTTTTTTTATATATGGAAAAGACAAGGCAAACGAGCGTCCGTGTGACCCCATGCAACACCAGAGGAGCTACAGGTGCGTTGCCAGCCTTTAAGGTGGGTTGGGCGCCGGAGCCCGGTATTACCTGATGCGAAACGCAGTGGCATAAAACCACTACTTTACGCCGGTTTTATATGCCGGGGGTGGTAATGATCCGGTCGAGTCTGCCTATGCATGTTGCCATTGCTGGCGACGTGACTCTACCACACGTACTTTAGTCCAGTACCAGGATGACCTTATTCTAGGCCGTTTACACGG
The DNA here is from genome assembly GCA_018249795.1 of Heliconius telesiphe telesiphe. Taxonomy (NCBI): domain Eukaryota; kingdom Metazoa; phylum Arthropoda; class Insecta; order Lepidoptera; family Nymphalidae; genus Heliconius; species Heliconius telesiphe. Next base: position 2,263 of record DWLH01002641.1, on the reverse strand, counting down.
CAAGTTAATATTTTCGAAATAATTTTGCGGTAATTACATTGTAATTCTTTTGAAATATGAGATAAAAATAGTAACTTATGTGGACTAAAAAGAATAAAATTGCTACAAACTAGTTTTTCTAACAATTCGGTACTAACTAACGTAACGGAAAGTTTACCTCAGCCTATACACAACAATTATTGTGAACAAAACTCTTCATCTAAACATACGACCAATTTCGACATTTCGAACTATATCGTTTGTACTATTTTATTTAAACGAGGAAACCAAATGGAATACATTTTTAATTAATGCATGATACTATTATATTATCGATTCTTGCCAGGCCAGTCGTGGCGCAGTGGCACAGGGTGTGGCTGTAAAACCGACTGGTTGTGGGTTCGATCCCCACTCGAGGAGATGAAATATTTACTTAAATTTATATTTCCATTTCTTCGCTCTGGTGTCGAGGCAAAGCGCGGCGTTGAATTCTGCCACACGCAATGCCTCCAAAATTCGGCAGAAAGTGGGGATGGGAGTGTCTTAACACTAGGTACCCTCTGCCTACCCTGCTGTGTGCAGGATACAGCGTGAAGCAAATTTTTTAATTTGATTCTTAATAATAATAATATTTTTATTGATTAATAGGTCAAATTATTTACGTATAAGTTTTTATCAGCATAATCTCAGTAACTGCCTGTACTAATACCATTATAACAAAACCCCTAAACTGTTTTGAAAGGGTCTGATAATATGTCTAGTTCATCATTTTATGTTTTAATTATAAGCCATAAATCATTAAGCTATCTTATTTAAACACCAAAAGATATTGTTTTTAAAACTTATCTGCTAACGAAATAATTTTTAATCTTTTTTAAAATGTCGTTCCACTCTTAAGAAAGAAATAAGTATTAAGGGAATATTTTGTTCGAAATAATCACTACTTAAAAGATGCACATATTATTTGCTATGAAATTATTTAATTTCTTCTATATTTTAAACTCGAAGTCATATATGTTTGTATGATTATTTAAATACAAATAATTTTTCAAAATAAGAAGGTACATGCTAATTTTTTTAACGTCAAATAATTTACCACCAGTTCACTAAAGTTAAATCAGACCTGAGAAGAACCGGCGCAATAAACTCAGCGGGACTTATTTTTCTAAAATCAATTTTATACAAAAACATATTTAATTATCTGTGACAATGATAACTTTGAAACAGACTGGAGCGAGCATTCCATTCCCAAGGCGTTTTATCATTTATAAAATTATTAATTTGGTAATAACCTTTAACGCACAAACGTCATTTCACAATTTTTTTCAATTGTGATATAGAAAATTCCCTGACTTTTTCTGGGATCCTATTGTAAAAGCGTACACATTGTCCCATGACAGAATTGCGGATTCGATGCAACCGAGTTACAGGTGCACTAAGATTAAGCCTATTCCTGGTGTTAATATTATGAACATCACCAATTTTGGTAAAATTATTAATGTTTTTTTTTAACATACATAACATTTTCAAAAATATGTTGAGATGCAACTGTCAATATATTAATTTCTTTAAGCTTTTGCCTTAATGAGTTTTTAGGACCTAAGTTATAGATTGCACGAATAGCTCGCTTCTGCAGGACAAATATTGGTCGAATACCGGCTGCATTACCCCAAAGTAAAATCCCATAGGACATGACAAGTCGAGCCTTTTCTACGTCAGTTAATGATCAAATTTTTTTGACCGCGAAAGCTGCGGAGCGAAGTCTATTCGCCAATCCCGAGAAATACCCTGGAATCCACAGGTTCTACGGGTTCACCATTTAAGAGTACATCGGCTTTAACAATTTTGGTGTTAGATGCTCTGAAAATAATACATTTAGTTATTTTAAACATTTTTAAAGTTAACACTTTAAATTAATCCACACTTAGGAAAGAAAAATACTTATTTAGAAAACGTATAAATATTTTAACGTAGCTAGCTAACGCTTGTTACAACTTATTTATGTTGTTAGCATCTCTGTAGGGAGATAATTACAAATTTCCGCTACCCAAAGATAATTACTAAGAATTATCATCTGGCAAGAGAGAATACTATTTATTAAATATTATTAATAAATAGTATTCTCTAACAAGTTGTTGAGGCCAGTCGTTGTGCAATGGCACAAAGTGTGACTGTAAAACCGACTGGTTGTGGGTTCGATCCCCACTCGAGGAGATGAAATATTTACTTAAATTTATATTTCCATTTCTTCGCTCTGGTGTCGAGGTAAAGCGCGGCGTTGAGT